>VUJU01003631.1:0-24345 GCA_009835225.1 Aphis craccivora | reverse complement strand
TCCATTAATAAAACAACTATCCTCCAAGTCACTTCCTGGTAACGTACGCAGAAGACTCAAAAGACAGTGGCCTAGAGACCTACTAAAATAAAAAAAAAAAAAAAAAAAAATATTCCATTAGATAGTAATTACAAATTTTGAGATGCGTTTGAATATTTTTGTTTAATTTTGGTTTTATTGAATTCAATTTTGTTATTCGACGTCAGTTATATTCTTTGGTTTTAGGATTCATATTCAAATGTTCAAAACGACGAATAAATAAATAAATACTTAAATATTACTTGATGTTTTTTTATGGGGGGGGAGGGGAGAGGCAAAAAATGTTTGCTCCGTGGCGGCATTGGGCTTTAATCCAGCCCTGGGTGGCGATGACAATATACGGTTTTATTATATTATAATATATTATAATGTGTACGTATTTACGCTCATATAGTGCTTTACTGCTTTATTTAGGTGTTGTGGTTGGTTTGTATAATATAGGCGTAATATTATAGGCGGTAACGTGGCGCCCAGATTTGAAAGGAAACAATAGATAAATTACGCCCTGAGCCCAGAATAACATGACGTGAGCTACGGACTGCTACGTCGTGATTATGGGCGCATGACGTAAATTCCACCCGAAAAAATGTTTTATATTTTTCAACCAAAACCATTTATAATAGGTTGATATAAAATATATTTATTACTTACTGTCTATTTAACAATTGTTGAGTGTGTCTTATAGATATTTCATTCCTTTTTTATTTTCAAATTATAATTAAACAATTTATAATACCTATATTCTATCTGACATTTCCAACTATTACAATATTGTAGTCAAAGCTGATACGATATGACAAGATTGAAGATTGTCGTCTAATACAGTTGTTCCGTGTTCGAAAATTTGGAACTTTCAAAGTAGGTACCTACTAGGTATATAGCACGTCGCGTCGTATAGTTACGGAACTCGCTTAATTTAAAAATCTTTATTTTAACAGCTGCTTAGTGCCTGTTGTTGCGTTATATCGATGATGACAAGGCAAAAGGATCTAAGCAGCATAATAATTCATAGTTTTCAGGAGACCAAAAAAAAAAAAAAATGTGTTGGTAATTTATTTATTTTTTTTTTTAGCAATAATAATTTTTAAAGTAAGAATATAGCATTTTTTCATAGAATACTTTTTTTTTCGTTTGTATATCATTATTGTCAATAATGTATACTAATTGTATAGGTATTTATATTTTTAATTCGTTTTAGACTATTATTTACTTGTATACGGTAATTTGAACAAGTTTTTTTAATAATTTTGACGCTTATGCTCAATTTTTTTTCACCTATTCTATACGAAGCATATTCCCTATTATTTAACTATTAATTTACATGACAATGATTTTATTGAATAATCCCCATTATATTATTATTATACTTATTAGTGATGATTATTTTTATTAAAGACCGATCTAATACTATTATATCACATAAATTCTTTAAAATAAATATATATTTTGGAAATATTTAAAGTATCTACTTTAAATGAACTGTAAGCAAACTATTTTTATCTCATTTTTATATGTTAATAAATACTCCTTTAAAGTATTCCTTCTACTATTACTGTCAATACGATGTTTTATTTTTATATCTATTGTTTTTACACACCGTAATAGATAATCCATTTGCCTTACTAGATCACCTGAGCCCCAAAATTCAGTGAAAAGTTTTTGTCTCTTTTATCTTCACTAAATTTATTTTGGTATTTTTTAATAGCACATGGATTAATTTGGACTTTCTTATCTATTCCTTTAGCTTTTAGATTCTGAGTGGAGCGATGAATATATTGATTTTACAATGTTGTGTGTTTTTTTTTTGTGCGTCTGTGTACACGAGAACGTGACGAAATAATGCTTTAATTTCAAACTTTGGGGGTGGTGTCCGGTGGAAAATTGAATCTAATTGGTGCATTGGGGAGGTCATTTTTTGAAATTCCTAATAGTTTTCAAAAGTATCGGAAAAAAACCAAAAAAAAAAAAAAATTAAGGAAAAACGGGAATTTTTACGCAAAGCCAGTTTTCGACCAAATCGTTTTTTTTTATATGGTTGTAATTCAAAAACTAATCACTGTAAGTACTTGAAATTTTCATCAAATTTTTATGTTAGTGTTATCTATATACAGTTAAATTTTCAAAAGTGTTTGACTCTTTTGAGTTATTTATAGACTATTCAAATTTTCAATTTTTCTGAATTTTTTTTTTTTGAAGTGTCGATAACATTTTTTTTTGGCCCAATCAAAATATTTGAAAATTTAATACAAAGTTCCTCATAAGTTATTCTTATAGTAATTAAATAATTATAAGAATACATAGGCACATTTTTTTTTTTTATTAGCATTTGAAGTTTAAATATTGACAAAAATTTGTCAAAACCATGAATATTTGCAAATTATTTTGTAGGTATAATTCATAAAAAAATTTTTATAAGTAGCTTAGAGTTGAAAACTCAATACGAGATTTTCCATAAGTTTAGCTTATAATAATTACGAAAGAACTTAAATTCTTTTGTATTCAGGACATTGAAATTTAAAACATAAACCACCTTTTTCACCAACCATTCGAAATGATATCTTAGGCTGATAAATCATATATTCGTTCAGAGTCGTTTTTTGTATACAATGATAACTATCATTGGATTAAAATTTAACTTTCCTATAATATATAATTATGATCCACACGGCACCTAATGTACAGTAGAGTGGTACCCACTTGCCCGCTTTTTCTTTTTTTTAATTCACGAATGTTAAAGTTTTCCGAGATAATCTTAAAGCTTCAGTCCCAATTTCTAAGGCTTCTTCTAATTCAGAATTTATGTTAGATTCATCAATTAATCCAGTAGGATCCATTATATTATTATTTTCTAGCATAATGCGATCTGATCCGATGTTGCTTATAGAAAAATTGGTTTCATTAGGTATAATTCGAGAACAACTATAGGTGTATTGAAATCATCCGAACTACTTGAACTAATAATTGATTTATTATTGTTTGGAAGTAACCACTCTGTTGTGTCCCTACTTTCATCGAAAGTAGATTCTTTGTCTACGAATATTGACCCTGATTTTTGTTTCATAATTTGTGTAAAAACCTCATTACTGTTAGGACAACTGGGGACAACGCTGAGCACCCCAAATTAAAATAATTGTGATGAAAATTCGTTTTATACAACATCGTCTAATATACAGGTGTTTGTAGTGCTGCTGGAAGTATTTTTCGATTTCGTGAATTCATTTTAAATGTTTAAATAGAATTAGAAAATAGGTAATATGTCAGATTTAATATCAAATAAGCAGTAAAAAGGTATGTTGTATCAATAATACATTTTTTATCTTTTGTAATGAAAATAACTGAAGTCATTATAAAAGTATCTTAAAAATAAATTATGAAAAAAAAAATCATTATTTTAAGTGAAAATAAACAATTTTGTGAAAATTCTAACTTAAATTAAATGTAAGACTAAGTAATTAATAAAATAATTATGAAAATGAGTTGAAATATATATTGATAGAAAATAGATCCTGAATCGTCGGATAAAAGATAATTATTACTGGATTGAGAAATCAAAATTATATTACATGAACTGTTATTAGGGGTTTTCGGATATAATTTTTCTAAATTTCTAGATTCTAGCCAAACATAATAATAATATTACTTTATGTTTTAACCCATCGTTGGTAACGTCATGTTTTTAACATTATTATTGATGTTAAAATAAAACTAATAATTGTTCACAAACAAGAGATTATTTTAATACCTACTATTTATTAATAATAATAAACTTGTAAAACCTTCTTTTAAAAAAAAATCAATTTTTTTTTTTTACAAATCGTAACTGTTAAAAAATAAATATTAAAAATACTTTCTATTTGTTCCATTTGTTCTTATTTGTCATCATCGATATTATGATGTGTTTAAAACAATAATACGAGCGACGATTGAGTGGGCGGGTGAGTAGACACAAAGTGCCACGCCACAGGTGAGTGCAACAGTTAGTATAGACTATAGTTATACGGAAGTGTAACAGTGTAACATCCGTACTTATGTCGACAAGCGTGAGCCAAATTGTACGCTTTTGCAAAAAAAAAATCGATAGACTACAGTATGTCTCGCGGTATTACTTATACCTAGGTCCGGATTAAGACTTGCAGAGCCCGTAGGCTGTAATTAGTTTAGAGTTCCTATAATATATTTTATCAGCACTGAAAAAATATTATTTTAGTATTAAATTGTTGATTATAAACTTACCATACAAACACTTTACATTTTTCAATTAAAGTGATGTTTGATTTATATGATATTTATATGAACAACAATTCAAACAATAAAAATTAATTAAAATTTCGCGGAACCTTTCTTTCTTAAAATTTGTAGGTAGATACATTAGAATCATTAGATACATAATAAATGTAAAATTGGACGTCTCACCATACCAATATTAGGATTAGGTAAATAATTAAAATTAAAGGCCCGAAGCAGTATGACAGTTACGTGGTTTATAGCTGACTGTAAGATAATCTAATCCAACTAACAATTTTTATTCTTCATTGAAAACTAAAAATTAAATTAAAAGATACTTTGTGTTTTGTATTAAAAAAATAAATAATTCTATACTATTATTATGTTCGTTATAATTCTTGTTTATTTAGCCATATACATTTATAATATAAGAAAAGTTAGTATAGAAGTATATCATTCTTAAATTATTTATATCTAGAATATTTCCAAATTCTAAGTTCTTTAAAAATGTAAAAAACATTTCCTCATTAGTACTATAATATACTACTAAGTACTATTAACCTATTTATGGGCTTAGTTAATTTTACATGTTAATCGGGATCCAGGGACGTATACAGGGGGATGTTCTAGGTGTTCAAACACCTCCCGAAATATTTGGTTTTTGTAATAAAAATGTAATACTAACAAATTAAAATAATTAATATAATTAGAATAAAAATAATTTCTATGTTTATTACCCCCCCCCCCAAAAAAAAAAAAAATTTCTCTGCGTACGTTACTGATGTTCATCGAAAAGTATTCCTAAATATTTCCTTTCAAATACTCTAATAATATCAATACAATTTGAGTTGCATACTGTTTTATTACATATATACGTGTACAGTTAAATTGACATATATTTTGGTTTATGGCAATAATTTTTCATGAGTATTTATAGAAAAAAATTCAAATTCCAAATGTCCATAAATAACTAAAAAATAGTAGAAATATTAAAAAAGTATACTCTTTGTGTATAGAAAATGCTCATACGTGAATAATGAACATTTTATTGAACATCTTTTTCAAAAAAACTACGATTATTTGTTTTTGAATTACAACAAAACATTAAAAATCGTATGAAGAGAAATAGTTATAATTATACGGGTGACTATTCATTTCCTTCCACTTCATTTGTCCTAAAAATTTAAGCTTCAGACATAAAAGTTAATGTAATTTCCCGGATTTTTTTTTTGTTTTTGTTATATTAGGTATATAGAAAAACTAATTAAGAATCTTTTATTACATTTTAAAATCTTGAATATAAAAAAAACCATTTTTATGAATTTAAACTAGGTACAAAATAATTTGTGCATTTTTATTATTTTGTCAAAATTCTAAGTTCAAATACTTTAAAAAACAGTATGTGACTATAAATTGTCGATATTTTTTAGTTGGTGATATGAAAACTTATGAATGTACCTATAGGCATTAAGAATTTTACTATAAGCAATGACATTTTCAAAATCTGTTGATTCATTTAAAGATATTATAATAAATATTTATGTTATGATTATATGAACCTATTCATACTTTTTTATGGCATTTACAGTACCTAAGTTGTTTTAACTCAAAAGTCAATAATAATATAATCCAATATATTATTTATTTAGTGATATTGGTAAGCTCAAAATTGTATTACACCTTTCTGTTAACACCGTAAAACAGTAAAAACAGATTCTCACCCAGTATATAAATAAAAAAAAATGTGTGTCAGAGTTTGTAACTGAATATTGATGTGTTAACATCTGATATGGGCTTGCCGTTTTCTTTGCCGCTGTGTAGCACTCTCTGGAGATTTATTTTTTTAGGGCAGGTCTTATTTTCTGTGGGTTAAATAAATTATAAATAAATAATAATAACAATAATAATTTTAATAAATTATTGGTGGGCAACCACGGCAACCATTAAACTTCCGTTACAATTTTTCGTGACATCAAATTTATATCGATTCACTCTAGACCCATTTTTTTACACACACGCGCCTAAAGATTTTAACACATCAATAATATTTTAAAATAAAATAAAATTATCTGCGTAAAATTCGTAATAATATAATATATCATGTAAAAGTTTAAATGCCTACAAATAATGTTTTAAAATAACAAGACAATTAACACCGTTATATATTAAATAAATAATGCCAAATTCGGACTCAGAAAGTCTATAAAAAGTAATTGCGCTTATATGGTTTTTTGATTTTATAGTTTCAGCATAAAATATTTATTAAAAATCTTAATCTTGTATTCTATTTTTAAAATGTAGATGATGTAAAATGAAACGTTTTTATAGATTTCTAATTACAAAATAGTTAGGTACTATATATTTTGAAATGTTGACAAATTTCGTTAAATGCTAAATTCAAACATAAAAATTATTAGGTAAGTATTATAGATTTATATATATAATATATATATATATATTATAGATGTTGTTAATCGAGAAACTAATATCTTACGAGAAGCTTTGTAGGTACAAAATTTTCAAGTATTTAAAGAAAAAAAATTGAAAAATGTTCACGTCTAGGTAGAATTATGTTAAAAAGAGTCAAAATATTTTGAAAATTTGATTGTAAATAGAAAATGATAGTACATTATAGTTTCGTTCTCAAGTTTTAAAAATTAGATTTGCATAAAAATCCAAGTTTGTCACTGAGTTTCTTTTGTTTTCCCCAATAATAAAAAAGGTATTGGGAATTAATCGAATTTACTATCCAAAACCATAATTTAAGTTTAAAATCAAAGTATTTTATCAACAGTTTATTCTATATACATACTAAAAAAGATAAAAAATACAAATCTTTGTAAAATCAATACATTCAACACTCCGTTCAGAATCCAAAATAATAATATGCTGCATTGCTCAATATTATTGGCTCATCAATATTGTATATTTTGGAATAATGTCTTTGTATAATATGCCTATTTGTAATTTGTGGATAGGTTATACGTCGTATACATTTATTATTCTGAATAATAATATATAATATTATTATTGTCTATATTCCACAGAGTATAATGATTGGTGAGCGGTGGATGATAGTATTCCAATTATTTTTTTATTTTACTGAACCAACACACTCAATAACCCCGTTGCACGTGACATTTCCTTAAAACTATTTTATAGATTTATAGCACCTAGTTTATCGTTGTATCAATGCATTACATAATAAACTATAGCTAGTTTTAAAAGCGTTGTTTTTTTATGAGTACGTTATCACTATGTTATATATTATAGTATATGTGTCGGTTTCGTTTACGGGTATGACGGACCGACACTATGAAGAGTACCAAAGTGGTAAATAATAATAATAACAATGCGTGTTTTGACCACGTTAGTCACTTAGAACTATCGAGTACCGACTACGTACTAACGACAAATTTCATTTAAATTAGAAATATAATTATACATCAATATTGATATAGGTATATATTATTAATATAAGTATTTATACTAATATTCAGTACTTCGACACTATAGTCTGCGTCTCATTGTAGTTTTAATAGAAAGTGCAGATTAATCGTATCTTTTTAAATTTGCTATATTTTATTTTATAAAAACAAATAGTTTAACTTATACAAAAACTATAATATTATTCGTGCTATACTAAAACAAATAAATATTGACTCCTCCACCTAACACTTCAGCACTTGGGTTATGTTTTTATTATTATGCATATCAGTGGTGTATATAAGGGAGGTGTTTGGTGGATATGACACCCCCCTTGAGCCGTATCATAAATTACATTATTATACATAAATATATGTACTCGTATATAATAAAATAGGAACATAGGTAAATCGTAATTACAATATGAACTATAAAATAATATGTATATACATATTAATTAATTAAAATAAAAGTTTTAGTTTGTATATAGTATACATAATATTTAATGTTTAAAATAATTAACACCTCCCTTCAGAAAATCCTAGCTACGCCACTGATGCATATTGTATATTGTTTTCACAATATGTTATTGTTATAGATTATGGTTTATATACATGGAGTATTTGTTTAAAAGTTTTGAATTAATTTTAACAATTGCTAGGGTTGTCATTGACTATAGGTATATAAAATAAAATAGTTATTATAACTGTATTTAAGTTTAGACTTAGATATATAGGTATGATTTTAACCTCCAAAATGACTGTGTTAAAGATCTATGATCTTTGATCTAATGATATATGAAGTTTACGTTTAACGCAGTTTAAGACGGGGTAAATCCACGAGCATTTTATTTGTCACGGCAGAGAGTCCATGAAGGATATTAACTAATACAGTAATAAAATATAGCCAATATAGGTATATAATTTATTATTTTACACATTGAACTTATAATCTATTACCTAACCAGGGTGGGCTTAAAAGTAAAAACATCTATGGAGCTCCTATTCCTATATTATCTACTGAGTTTCGCTGTATGTGATCAGTGGTTTATAGAATCCACCGTTAATTAGAATCAAAAATGAAAATATCAAACCAAATCGCATGTATATAATGTGGTAAATGTTTTATAGAATTAACCAGTCAATAGAATCATAATGACTTGCACGGCTGCACCAAAGTGATCACATTAAGAGGTACCTACTCACTGTATATTAAAATATAGACGCTAACCAGATTTCCGCTCTACACACTGAAGACAATTATAATTAAACATTAATTCTTTAATCGCTTTGAAATGATCTCAGATACTATGAATTTTAAAGAATCGTTACCTAATTCATAATTGATTCTTATAAAATAGCAGAAACATTTTGTTAGATTGGTGAATGCATTGATGACTTAGAATCGATTATAGAATTATATTGGACAGTCAGAGGTTTGTTAATTATGTTATACAATAATTATTATACATGGCATTTAATAGAATAGGTACATTTGTTTTTTTTTATAAATAAGTAAGTGTCTGGATGACCTTTTTTAAGAGACCACGGAGTTATTAACAGATGTCTCACCGTATAATAAAACGTTCACTGAATAATTTTAATATATTATGCACTATTCATATTATGATGTTGAAAAACACAGTATTATGTTTAAGCCCTATTTAAATCTGGTCATAAGAACACCTTTTTGCCTATGTATTATAATTATTTATATATTATACAACTATTAATTATATATGACATACTTAACAATCATTGTTAACAATATATGCATAAACGATTGAAAATATATAAAATACACACAAAACTACAGTAAGTTCCACTTAATGTTAAAAGAACTTTGGTGCTGGTAATTTTGATTTTATTACCTGGTTGATTTTATAAAACATTTACAACATTTCACATATTATACGATTTAGTTTGGAATTTTCATTTTTGATTCTATAAACCAGTGATCACATTATTTTATTATATAGGTACTTCAAAAAAAAAAAAAAACAAAAAAAACAAAAAAAATATGAAACAAGAAATTTTTTCTATGAATATTTAAAAATAAGTATTAAATAGTGTTTTATTAAATTATATAGGTACCTATAATATATATCACGTTGAATACTACGATCGACACGTAGTCGACAAATGCTATGTGTATCTTGATGGGTGTATTACTTCATCGGTTATAAACGTACTGGTTTGATTTATATATGTGGTTATTCTGTAAGATCTCGTAATTTCATTGAGATATTTGGATTTTGCATAGCTATTTTTAGTAGATGTTTAATAGGTATTATTTTTCTCCAAATAACGGCGACAGTGACGCGACAGCAATGTGTCGAACACGGGGCGGTCAAATTTTCAATAATATTATATTATTAATTGGGTTGTCACTTATTGGCTAACAATAATAATATTAGTTTTTTTTAATAATGTATAGGGTGTATTTTGCTTGAATGTGTAATAAGCTAATAACTAATAACATTAAGTTAGTGTGTCTGTTCGCAGACTATGGTACATTCTATATTTTCATTTTGTATAGCGTTTATTATACATATTAATTTTGAATTTTGATAGATACTAGATAGGTACAATTTGTAACATAGCTATTTAATTTGGTACTGTAGATTATTAGTTAATAAATCAGTAATCTAAGAATGCTAATACAGAGTGTTTGTTTTCAGTACCGGATTAAACATTTGTGGGCTCCTAGGAAATTAAAATGTTGGGCCTCTACAAAATTATTTTTACATACCTATTTAATTTAATATTTATATTTCATATTGACTTTTATCCCATAAATTCGTAAATAAAATACAGGTATTATTAAATTTAAAATATATGGTTTTCCTTTTTCACGGGTCTCCTTAAATGAGTGAGGCCTTAAGGCGGACACCTACTCCGCCTAATGGGTAATCCGGCATTGCTCGTTTTTTGTAATTGGTTTTATTGGGCGCGAGGAACCGATGTCGACAGGTAACCCTGTCGCCTAACCGAACCATCGAAGGCACGGCTCAGTTTTGGCGCGGAAACTCACTGTATAGTCTATACCAGGGGCTGCTAAAAAGTCGATCGCCGACAATTTCAAAGTCAATCATGTTAGAATTTATTTTTATTGGCATGCGCCCTATATGTTTCTTAATAATTATAGTTATTTAATAATAAAAAAAAATTTCAATGGAAGTCGATCTTAAAAATTGAAGTATATTTTTAGTAAATTGTCCCCAAAAAAGGTTGGCCACCCCTGGTGTATACTCATCAGTCATTATAAAATATGCTGTGACACTCAACGTGATATATTACTTTATATATATATTCAATTCGATACACGATATACTCATCATAATTCCCACATATACCTATTGTATACTACTCGTATACCTATACATTATATAGACTTCTAAACGTTATTTCTTCTAAGTATTACTCCAATATAATAATTAATAACAAATAAATAATAAATTATTATTATTTAATTTTTATTTTTAAATTTTTTTGTAAAATAAGACTTACATAATTATGATGATTTATTGTAATACCTATCCTATTTGAATTAGGTAAATAATAAATATTAAAAAAATATGGCAGTATTTTTATTAACACATAACTAAAGAATGTAACATTATTACATTTATATAAAAATTATAGATACTTATAAAATAAAACAAAAGTAAGCGCCAAAATAAAATTCGCCAAGGGCGCCACGGAGGGTAGTTACGGCACTGATAATAATGTAAATTACCAATTTCTGTAGAATCTAAGGCTTGAGTGTGACTCAATCACGAATGAGGTTGATGGAATGGAATGTGTAGAGAGACGAAAACGGAATACTAAAATTTTAACAAAAAATAATTATAGATCAATATAATATTATAAACAAATAAATCAAAAATATTAATACAATTAGATCAAGTAGGTACATACCGTATATGGAGTATTAATGTTCAATTGCCGATTAGTATGAGAAACTGCGGACGAGGAGAATTATTTGAACACAGATGAACGTCTGCACGCGATACACCCACTGATCTGACTGCTTGACGCGATAACAATTTAACATAGGCTTATATTGGAGGCTGAGCGACTCGAGCGGCCGGCGCATATAGTGGCAGACTATTTTACTATTTTGTGCTGACTGCAGTTGGTCCAGGTAAGAGAAGAATTCAAATATTTATAATTTAATAATTTTTATAATAACAAAATAATTATCTTTTTTTTTTATTTGTACATTAGGTACAAAAATGTGTTGTTTTTTATTCAGGTAGGTATAATAAAATGGCTAAGGACCCGTCTCCGCCGCTAGTCCAAACAGATGTGTATGAAATGTGCATGTGTAATGTGTATGTTTATGAATGTGTGTATATATGTGTTAGTATACGAGAAGGTCAGTGGGGAGGAAAGTGCTTAGGAGATCGAATATTATATCATTTTATAATGGTGCATATTATATTAAAGGCCGTAGTCAGAAAAATATTTAGAGTATAAATATGTTATATTATGTAATAAAATATGAAATATTGAAACTATTCAATTTTATTTCAAAAAAAAAATTCGATGGGAGGTCTGAACCCTAAAATCCATTCCCTAGCCTACGGCCTTGATTATATTACTTTTTTATATCTTGGTAACTTTCATCATAATTAGCGTATGTTGTCACTTATGTCCTGTCAATTTTGTCCTAAATGATAATATGTATAATCATAACACCTTTGTACTTTGGTGATTAAATTATATAGTCTTTTTATAACGCCTTAGTGAATTGCCACTACTTGGCTAGAATACGAGTGTTATAAATTATTATAATAATGTGTACCTTTAATGTGTCATTGTAAATGGGTGTTTACAAATACTTATATTATTTGTCCCGGAGATTCTGACAAAAGTAAATAAGTAATGACAATAAAACACCCGTAGCATAACTTCGTGATTTTTAAATAAAAATAAAAAGAGTAACTCAGTGTACAACTACGTTTTTTTTGTCAAAATTATTTACGCAATTGCGCATATACCGCGCTAGCTAAACTCTACGAATTTACACCCCCGCGGCCCACATCACTAACATACACCGGTGGGTTTTATTATCTTTTCGGCGATGGTGGTAGATATTGATTTATTACTTAGCCTGTAGCGGTTAGGGGTAAGGTTGCACACACTAGCACACCAACGCATACACAAATATGCGCGCACACTCACGCACACGCACGTTGAACGCAAACAATAATATATAACGTACAAATTAGTTTTGAACACCAATATAATATTCTGACTGTATATAAACGACGATGGGTCTACAGCGTTAGATTGCCAGAACGTTAAGTATATTCTATCTCAGTGGGTCCCAACCTTTTTTCTTCGGCGGGCCACTTAGGTAAACAATTATCTTCAAGCGGGCTACCAAATATTTAACTACGAATAATCTTAATCTTAATCTAATGATATAATTTTGTAGTGTACAATATATTATATTATATTAATACATTTTGGACTTGTTTTCATATCTTTTATTGACTAATGAAAAAAATTACAGATTGAAGTATCTACATATATTGTACATGTTATTGGTATTGTTTGATCTATACTATTTTTGTGCACGAGTGATATCGATATTAAATCGTAAAATTTATATATAAAAATTGTCGACATGCAGAAAAATCACTAATATAATAGGATAAAAATTCGTTTTTTAAAAATTTTCTTTTATTTTAAACATTTGTAACGAGCCACTTTTTTTTTAACTTCGCGGGCCGCTGGTTGGGCACCACTGTTCTATTTATTTATTTCTGAGACCTTCGGTCGGTGATTTTTGCCGAGCGGATAGGGAGAGTGTATAGAACGTTATTCGGTTTCGGTGCACGAATGTCTCGAAAACCCCTCTCCGCACCCCATTTCACTCTGCAGCACTCACTCGATCCCCAATAGGGATACTTCTTGGAACGGTATATATGATTTCGACAATGTTGCTAAGACAAACTTGGCTGCGTTTAGAATGGCAACTTTGCAGACGACGAGCAACAAAGACGAAAATCGCTTCGCTAACCCCATTCACACCCTGTTTATAATTTACTGACATCAAAGGTTGCCTGCCTTTGTATATAATACCTATTATTATTCAATACACGCGTATCCCGATATAATAAACACGCAAAGCGTGACCGTAATTCTCGTGATAAGTAACTAAAACTTAAGTAACAAAATACAAACAAATCGTAATATCATTATGCACTTATCGTGACACATCTTCACACTAAAAATATGGGTATAATATATTCATACATGAATTAATAATAATTTAATTAACACTAAGGGTGCAGTATAATTATGAATCTTATAATATAAGAACAACGTAACGTTTTAAAATGAAAACTATAATCTAGACTCTAGAGATAGATACAATCAGTCGGTCTTCGTTAAAATAACTTATTTACGAGACAAAATGAAATATTTAAAACAGTTTAAAATTAAAACAAAAAAATGAACAAAAATGCTTTAAAAATCAAAAAAGTGGAAAAAATGCAAAATAAAAGTTTTATTTTTAAATGCTCTGGTGTATAAATCGAATTATATACTGAGAAAGCTATTATATAGAAAATACTTTGATTTTCGTTTTAAATTATTACTTAATTTTTGTCTGTTTAAAATTTCTACAGAGTCGCTTTCATGATTATGTTCAGTAGGGCGTTCCAATATTTCATTTTTATGGTTTAATATAGCCTATAGGTATGTATAGGTAGTACCTATTAGTACAGTAGATGACTTACATGTTTTTTTGAAGCACTTTCAACGTTGTAGGTATATCATTTTTCAATAGTTTATGAAAACAAAATTTAAACCCATTTATAAAAATCAATGTATTATTTTTTTCAATTGTACCTACTTCACTCACAATTAAGCTCATATTCTTAAATAGAAATAGAACAGCGCACAATATTGTAAACGAAACGGAATTGAAAGACATACTAACCGATTTTATTTATTTCATAAGTAGGTACCTACTCATATTATGGTCATACCGATTATTGATTGAGATTATCAAAAGTTTATCAGATAATTGACCTAGTAGCTAGTTAGGACTCAATTAGACAGTATAGTGGTATAGAAAATCCGGGACGCAATTAGTAGGTCACAAATTGCAATTTTTATTACGAGAACGCAATTCGTACGCAGCCCTTTTTATCTTTATTCTTATATACAAAAAAAAAAAAACACATACACATCACCTTTGCAGCGCTCAAAAACATTTAATACTGTTGTCGGTTGACTTAAATTATTTACGGCTAATAGCTAAATATACCCATATAATATTATAACATATACGTTAGGTACCTAATACCGGCTATACCTAATAATTAATACAATGTGCATATTTCATTCATATTTTATTACATAATGTGCAATCACAATGTTGTGTTTTCTTAAATACCTATAACAAGGTGAAAAAGCACAATCGTTTTTCGCAAAAGAAAAAGGTAAAAAGTCCACAATCGCGTTACACCCGCGCACATTACTCTACACTGGGTGTCTAGTAAGTAGTGGTAAATATCACCAATTAAAGTTAACCTCGTGTTATATTAACACATACCTATCAATACTAGCCACCCTGGTGTATTATGCACAAACATATAATGTATATTATGTTAATGTGTTATTATTACGCTCAAGATTAGGTTAAAATATGTAATTCTAGTGATCCTTATTAGTTATTATCGTCAAATGGCTCGAAAATATAATATTTATATTAATATAATAATATATTATATAATTAATGTAGTTAAATTAAAAATATATAATACATTAAACTATTTTTTTTTTTATGTTAATTTCTACGTGTAATCAACTTTATGATATTATAATTTTAATTTGCAACATTTTTAAGCGTTCATGAAAAAATATACCTACTTTACAATAGGAAAATATATTCTTAACGGCTTAAAACAATATGTGTTTTCAATTATATTAGACAAATATAATAATATCAATTATTCAATGGTAACTGCTATTAAACTACAACTCAAATTGAATTAAGTTATAATATAAATTATTATTTCACTATCGGTTATAATTTACCTACAAATTCGTACCTACAGGGTTTTCTACACACCACATAATATTAAGCAGAGATAATGATTATATTATTCTAAAGAAACGATAAAATACCAATTTATATATAATTAAATTAGATCGTTTCCGCTCATTAGAATTAAATTCCAATTTATTTACATACCTACCGAAATAATATAGTGACTCACTCGATAACTATGCACAGCAAAGTGGTAGTGGTACCTACTTAGGTACTTAACTTATTTTTGATTGTATATTTTTGTTCTCATATGTTTATTACATATCAATTATCAAGTAAATATATTGATCAGATTTGTAAAAAAATTAACCTAAGTTGACGATTTATTGTGTTAATCCGTCACTGAAAATAGTTTTAACAATCATGTTTATTATAGCATACCTATATAATACATAAAATATTTAGGTACATAATAAAGTAATATAATATAATTACCACTGTTAATAATAACATAGTAATAATAATAAAATATATTCAATTTTAGTTGAAATACGTGATGTAATTTTTATTTTTACGATTTCAATATAATATTATGAAAATATTTAGGTTTCAGAGCTTTGTTGTTATAAAATACATCTGTTCGTGGCAATAAAATTTATCCTTTATAAAAGTTTTTAATTAAATACTATAATTTAATTGTCTATTTACACTTTAGAAGTATTTTAAAGTATTCGTTCAATAACATTAAATATTTTCACAGAAATTAATGAATATTATTCCATTTATTCGTGTTATTTATGGACAAATTAATTTATATAATATAGTTCACCAAAATTTACTTCAACAAGAAAAATAATTGAATTAAAAACAATTAAAATGTTATTATATCCACAAGGTTTTGTTTTTATTTACAATTTAATTTGAATTATTACTCTTCGTGTAAAATAGTTTGAATAAATTATTGATTTTTAGTACAATACAAATATAGGTTTTCGTATTTTAGTATTTACTATAAAATGTATAACTACATAGGCTATTGCATATTCATAGCTATTATGCATTAGATGAATATAATATTGTTACACAAGCAAAACTTTTAAACAATACTTAATATACCTAACTTGTTATAACTTATTAAAGTGTAGTCTCACTGCATACGGATACCTACATCGGTACAATGGATACATTTTATGTTTTGTGCCTACTGAATTCTTTATTTATCTTTATCGTCAACGATCGTCAAAATACTAAAACATTCAACTGGGCATACTTACTGTTAGAGTCCGATCACACCCCGCCGCGACCTTGTTAAACGGTGCAATAGGTCACCGCTGTCCGGCCACACGTTTGCTCATACACTTACACAAACAACACAAACAACATACCCATCGGACCGTGTGTGCTAAACAAATACTAGGTGTAAGATTTGTTTAGGTGTAGGGTCCGACCACTAGATATCTTATTTTAACCTATAAGCAACAGTTTCGTTCATGACGGTAATGATGTTAACATTTTTGGAATAATCCTCAGACATAATTCATGTCAAACATGTCTATTTGCCTGTATTTCAGCGAGTAGAATATCCGATGGTACAAATTTTTGTTGTTTGTTATATACTCATAAACATGCGAGTAAGGACGGTTGTATAATAGCTAGGTACACATTAAAATTATTATATTTTAAAAAAACGGAAAAAATAGTACACAGTCGTTACCGTCCAAATATTATGTTACAGATGTTTACACATTATAGGTACACACTACGCACAGTGTCATAAATTAAATTTATTGCAGTAAAATAATATAATGTGTAAGCCGATAGAGCAGAATCTATTCCATGATCGTTTTATGATGTTTCTTAGAGTAATAATTAAATGTGCAATTTTTTAATCGTTTAGATTTTTTAAGGGCACATTACTTGTTGAAAACAACATATCGAAGAACACTGGCGTACGATCTTATTATAATATATATATATTTATTTATTTATTTATTATTATATAATATTTAGAGATAATATAAACAGGGTGTATCACAATGATTTGATACATTTAAATGTAATTTTAATGTAAAATTGTCTTATATTGACGATACACCGTGTTTGTATAGTGTCCTCAAAAATATTTTCACAATTATTCTGAATTATTCAAATCCAAATTTGATGAAAAACGAATTATTTTATTATCAATAATAACTTATTATTATACTTATAGTTGTAGATTGTGCCTTTTCCCCGTTCTAAAAAAAAAATACATTTGAAATACAAAAGGAAAACACAAATACAAATATAACGACATTAACATAACAGATTAGGAGGTGGCATATATATTATTAACACGTACAACATTTCAATACCTACTGATAATCATTTGACATTTATATTATTTTAAAATAAAATAACTACCAGTCTGCATGTGTGTTATTTATGAAGAACACTACTATTTTACTAATACATCAACCTTCTTAATCTCTACGGGATTTTTATAAATAGTTCAAAGTTGTAAATGCTTGTATAGTTTTATATTTATGCTGGAATGCTAGACATTTTAATTAAATAATAATCAATATTAATACTCGCGCATTTTTGACGTGCCGCGTATATAAACATAACCCAAAGTGTATAAACTATTTAAGTTGATGATCTTTAGCACTCCTAGATAAAACTATAAAAGTAAATTAAATCCAATCCATATAGTTATTACAGTTTTAACATAAATATTCAATATTTAATTATATACCTAAATTAAATGTTGAACATTTTCATTGTTTTATTTTAGATTATTAAAATAATAAAAATTGCTTAATAATATTAATGGGATTATTAACATTTGATATTCATCATTAATTATGGTTGATGATATAATGTATAAAACTCTCAACTTTTGATTCGATATTTCAATACTATCAAATATTATAGATAGGTATCTATAGTATTTGGTATTTTGTCAGCTAAATAATATTCCTGCAGAAATCGTTCCGCATTCGTAGAACAACAATTTTGTAGTAGTAGGTAGGTACGTGAAGTGGAAGTGATTGTCAGAGATAATAATAATAATCGACGTGAAGTGTGTCATTTGGGCTCTAATATGATGTCGCGATATAGAGGTCGGTTGCTTGGGGCGGATAGGAAATGTGCTTCAAACGAACGAGGCGTAACGAAATGTGACAACCGTCTGAAAAGGACACGTCAATAGAGGTTAACCATTCCGTATAATCCATATAAATTGAGTTATTAAATGTTTGAAAAAAAAAAAATCGGAAAAATAGAGTGTATAGAGTATGGACAGTCGCAGGAATGTCACAAATTCATTATAACACAAAACAAGAAAATACTATACGCAATAAATGACCGTGCTGCGTTGAAATTAATTCATAATATAAATAATATAATAGTACATTTTATCATTAATTATGGATATTATATTAATATTAAACTATTTTTATGTGATAATTGCATAAATATAACATAAAACACGTCATAGTCGTCCACTGTTTAAATTTTACTAAGACCAGAAATTGTTTTCACACGCTATTATGATAGGTACAGTAATACAGTATAAAACAATAAAACGATTGGACGATTTTTAGGAGTTTCATTTTAAATCAGTCGAACTTTTATTTAAAAAACAAATCGATACAGATATACATTCATCTACTGTAGGTATAAATAATTTAATGTAAGCTACTTAACTAATGTATTTTATAGTAGAAGTTTGAGAAAAAAAATTATAGAATATAAAATATTATTATCGTAAGACCTTTAAACTTGGTAAAATAATAACCGATAGTACTCACAGATTACAGCGGGCTAGTGGGAAATAAGAGTAACCACGCCCTAGCTATAACTAGCAGTGAGCGATCTTTGAACAGAGAAATACGAGTATTATAATATAATTAATGTACATAATTCAAATTACAACATTTAAATAAATTACTTTTATAAACCAATGTAAGAATTAAAAACGTTAGTAGGTACCTACTTTTAAAAATATTTGAGGAAAAAAAATTGGAAAAAAAGAATATTTGTGCAAAACTAACTAGCTTTTGACAAACGTTAATACTTATATTATGCCTAATCTGTACATAACAGTAATTTAAAAATATTACTAAAATATATTTTTGTGACATTTATACGATTGGTACGCAAGTGCCATAATATCATGAATCTTTTATCATATTATCAATATCGTTGAATATTCATATTATGTTAATATTTAACTATTTAAACTTTAAAAGAGCGATGTGCATAATATTCTATCTTCATTATTATTTAATATTTATCATTTCTTTTAGATTGTGAACGAAGTGATGAATGTATTGATTTTACAATGATGTGTTTTTTTTTTGTATCTGTGTACAGCATAATTTACGTATAACAGAGTACATACCGTTTTTCATTTTCATTTTTTTCATTACCCAAGTACATTTTATTTACATATTATTTAATATTTTATATTATTCAATTGTTTTTTCGTATTGTCATTGAAAAATTATGTATTCAGTATAATTGATAACTAGCAACCATGTTAGGTTTTCAACCGGAAGCTTCAAGAGTGTGTCTCGTAATGACCCACCATTGAAAGTTCTGAACGGTCTGGAAAAAAGTAACGCCTGAGTGTGCACTAAGAAAAAAAATTTCATATTTTGTCGTAGCCTAAGTGCGTCCCGGTTCATTTAGAGTTATTCAAGGCGCACCACGAGGAGGTGAACTTGCTTACACCCCAAAAATATTTGATTTACTATTATTTATTTGATTATAATTTATTAATTTTGTTTTTAAAAATTCGGATGAGTGTTTATTAATTTTTTCTTAAAATTTTTATTTTCAAATTATTTACTTATTTATTTTTGGTTGGAATTTTAATGCAGCGATTTTAATGTAATCGAATCTAGAAATTCGTTCAGTTGTCTATTATTGTATGTTATCTTCAATGAATTAAATATAAATGAATGAATAAATATAAAATGTAAATATTGGTATTTTAATAAAACTGTTAGCTGTTAGCTGATATTATTGGGGATGCACTTGAGCTATTAAAAAGGTACAACATAATTAGCTTGATGAACTCGCGCAACACCCATTCAACCTACCATGGTTGCGTTCTTGGTTCACAGATATTGATACCGAATAAAGATAAAACTAAACATCTTTAAAATACTACTAATTAACTAGGATCGTTCAAATTTAAAATTAACTGTTATACTTATAATTTTTATAATAAGAATTACTATACAATTGTATAATAATATTATGTTGTATTTTTTGAAATTGAATTTTCTTTTATTTATTCAAAATTTTATCGATTTCAAAATTTTTTTTCTCCATGTTACAAATAAATAAATCTACAAAATATTTTTGAAAAAACAAAAAACATTTTTAAGCGTTTTTTAATTTTTTATTTAAGACCATTTTCCATTGTTAGGTAGGCTTTTAGTCTTAAATCATAATAATATAGATACTACATCCCAAAAAAGTGTACTACAATATCTGCATTCTATTTCGAATGACAGCTATACATTGACTGTTCAATTAATTTATATACCGTATATTTTATCGTTATTAATAAATTGATATAATTGCAAAGCATAATATTAAGAAAACAAATTTGTAGTTATAAAATATTAATAATAATAGTACAATTCTTTATTAAAATTAATGTATATTACCGCGTAAAATAATAAAAATAAGATAAGTATTAAAAATATTCAACAACTGAAATATATAATTATGTAAATGAAAAAAAAACTGTAAATAAAATAAACTACCTATGTAGAATATCATTGTTAAGCGTGATTGAGGGTAACCAGACAATTTCCCCCCCAAAAATGTTTTCGATGTGGACATTTCCCCCCATTTTTTAAAAATTATTTTTTTTTTTAATATAATATGTAATAAAGATTGTATAATAAAACGTAAAAATTTTGAATATAAGTTAAATAGGTTGAAAATTTCTTTTCTTTTTGTTTCATAAATATAATAATGATTAAATAATAAAACGTAAAAAAAATGTATATAAGTAAAATAGGTAAAAAATATTTATAAAATATAGTATGCTAGTACTATTATTTTTTATTTAGAGAATCTTTTAAATTACTATTATTTCATTGTTTTAAGTAGTCAGTAATTAGTTGAATTGATCAAAAATATACATCTACTATAAAAGGTAATTATGATATAATTGATTATATTTATGAAAAAAAAAAAAGGAGGAAAACGTCCGCGTCGAAAATATACTTGGGGGAATGTCCTAAAAACAGCCGGGGGGAAACTGTCCTCAATTTGTGATTAAGACATCATAATTATACATGGAAAACTGTAGATTTAAAGAACTCGAGTAAATACTTGCAGATGTTGTTGGAAAAGGTTGAATGGAATTCAATGTTTGAAGATGTATACGTTAGAATGGAATATATAAATAGTACATTTTTGACATTTGGCGAACAGTGTGTGGTTATTACATGGGTTATTACGGTTGTTTCGGTTGCTTGTTTATACCACTTTTTTCTTCAGGTTTGACTATCATCGTATACGTATATATCATCATTTTAAGTTGATCTATGGGTGAAAATTGTTTAACCATCATAGCTATACTTTTAAAAAATAAATCAACATGGTCCAAATCGCCTTCTTCTTCCAAAATTTGTTTATTTTGTTCCGTCGTTAGTTTAATACGCTTATTTGATTTTTTTGATTTATCCATATATAAATCGACATATTTTCTTGGCTTGGACAAACTGCGCTTCTTACTTGACATTTCAGCCGGCGGTAAGTTGTTTGCTGCTTCATTTAATGTATCATCAATTTCTTCATCAATAGGAACGTCTATATTGTTGTCCATAGGAACGTTACTAGTTGAGCTAAAAAATTAAATATCTTATTAAAATCCAAGTCAAAGTCAGTTTTTTATTATTAATTGTCATTACAATGGTATAAATTTAATTTTTATACTTACTCTGGTTCATATTCAACATTGTCCAATAAACTGAGACGCAGTGTCAAAGACAATTTAGTTTTGGTTGATGCTGCCGATCCAGTTCCACGTTTCTTTTTGTTCCTTGTGTACGAGTCTCTTATATTTTTCCACCGATTTTTGGTATCATCAACTACAAAATTAATAAAATAGATTACAGAATCAGATTTACATGTTATACCAGTTGTTTATTGTATTATATTATGTAGGTATTTACCAGATTTATTGATTTTGATCGCTATTAAATTCCATATAACATCTTTTAACACAAAACTGTTGTAATCTGCACGTGCCTTATTGTATAATATAGGATATTTTTTCACCTCATTGACCAACATTTCATCGTCGGACGGCGAAAATACTAGTTTTGACATTGTGTCGTCGTAACTCGTAACGTGTGTATATATTGCTGCTGCGGCACTGTAGTCTAGTCGGCCACAACTGCATATTTTATAGGTAGTTGATAAGCCGCTAAGTGGGGAGTTTTACAGACCAATTAATACAAATAAATACAATTTACCCCAAAACAAATAATGATGACCTTAGCACTTTAGCCTAGCAGACCGAAATTTACAAAGTACAAAGAATTGCGATAAAATTATTTCACACGATGATCTATTTACAATAAAATAATCGTTACTCACCATTAAATCAATAAAATATATATGTTTACATTGTAATATTTGAAATGTTAAGCAAACAATCATATTGGACCTTAAATTATATTAAAGAAATACCATAAGATTAGGTAAATAACATAATATGTACAAAGTACTGAGATAACACGATTCATATAAATTTAATATTTACACAAAACTTATATTTAATATTATGATAATAATTGTAAAATTATTTTCAATAAAAATAAAATGCGCTAGGGACGATTTGACTCTTTAACAAATAGCATAAATCGCCTCTCCAAGCAGATCATCACTCGCAGAGTCTTGCTGTATGTGCAAGACCTATTATATGACTTAGGCTATACTTGACCTATAAAGTAAAATCGTCTCTAAGCGTTGTCATTAATTTTTGTCAAATAAAAAAAATTACTATTTTATTAAGAGTATACGATTCATATTTCTAATACATTCCTAGAGCTTTGAGGATCTTTATTGCACCGAGGAACGAATAAATAGTTTCGGAATTTGCAATAGTTAGAAACTATGTTATTAAATCATTTAACTTTCCTGGAAAGTTAATTATCATTAATAATTTATGTATACAGTTATCAAGGTTTACTTTTCAGAGGATCAATCGTGTTCCCCATAAACAAATATTGTAGGAATTAATTACAGAATTTATAACCCTCTTAATAATATTTTCTCCTAAGGAAAAAAGTAACATAAATAATATATTAGGTTAACGCTCCTTCTTATTTTTATATTATATTCTTTTGTATTATACAAACTGTTTTATAAATTATCTAAAATGAATTTGGTTTGTGTAGGTATGCAAGAAAATATACAGATGTACCAGGGCTTGCATTTGAAAAAAAAATTTTGTTTTACATTATTTACAATTAAAACGTTATACAAATTTTGAGTTTATCGTTATTCAAAATTTAAACGTTATTCAGAATTTAAATGCATTTACATACCTGTTTTAAAAGTACACACTACACAGGCTGCAATTTACAATCATCTTAAGCTTATGACAATGGCCTTTTTTAGGCT
>VUJU01003630.1:0-24345 GCA_009835225.1 Aphis craccivora | reverse complement strand
TTTTTTTTTGAATTGTCCATAAAAAAATTTTGGATGACCAAAAGAACTTGAAAATTTTATACAAGGTTCCTTATGAGTTGTTCTAATTGAAGCTAAAATAAAATTTAAAATCGTTAGTCACAATTTTTTTTTTATAAGCGTTTATAGTTTAAATTTTACGAAATCTGTCGAAAATGCGATAAATTGCAAGTAATTTTTAAGTTGAAAAATTATAAAAAATGTTGTGTTAATAACTAAGGATTAAAAATACAACACTAAGTTTTCCTTCAAGTATCTATAGAGAAAACTCGAAGCATCATTAAAGGAACAATTTTAAGTGCGTTTTGAATTTTAAATTTTTAGGAAATAGCGTAACGATAACGATTTATCCTCAAACGATTTTAAATATTTGTTATTATTCAAAAAGTATAAGTCGTAGATACTTGAAATTTTTATCAGTTATTTAGATTGACGTTTTATTTACGTGATTTAATTTTCAAAATATTTTGAATTTTTTTGAGCTATTTTTAGACAACTGAAATTTTCAATTTTTCTGAAATTTTTTTTTGAAGTGTCGATAAAATTTTTTTGGCCCTATCAAAATACTTTATAATTTAATACAAAGTTCCACATAAGTTATTCTTATAGTGATTAAAAAATGATGAGAATACATAGGCACAATTAGCATTTGAAGTTCAAATATTGACAAAAATTCATCAAAACCATGAATATTTGCAAATTGTTTTGTAGATATAATTCATACAAATGTTTGTATAAGTAGCTAAAAGTTGAAAATTCAATACTTCATTTTTCATAAGTTTAGCTTATAATAATTATAAAAAACTTAAATTTTGATGTATTCAGGCCATTACAACATAAATTACCTTTTTTACCAACCACTGAAAATTATATCCTAGAGTCTAGACTGACAAATCATCTTCGTTCAGAATCGTTTTTTGTATACAATGATAATTATTTAATTCAAATTTAACCCTCCTATAATATATAATAGTGATCCACACGGCACCTAATTTACAGCAGAGCGGTACCCACTTACCCACTTTTTTTTTATATGTTATTGTGTTATATCAAAGTATAACATTTTTATTTTAAATCTGTTTTACCAATTAATTATAATTATTAGGTAACTGAATCATTAAACGATGTTGATGATGATGATATATTGCCTATATTAAGGCGCATGGATCATAACAATAAATGGAATATGCGTAGTGGCTACGGATCTAGAAAAAAAGAATTTCCTCAAAAATTCAATGTCAAACACTTTTTGATTGCAAAGTATTATTTTATTTAGTTTAAATACTATTAGTACATTGAATGAATATTACAATATGACATTGATAAATAATTTTGTTAAAATAGTTGTCAATTTGTAGTCAAGTTCGGAAAAGATTATTCTCAGTGGATGTTTGATCAGGATGAAATTGTTGATTGGGATTGTATAGAACAGATAGTAAGTTTCAATTGTTTAGTAAAAATTGATATCTGTGTAAATAAAATAAATGCTTAAAATATGTTTGTATTAAAAATTAACAGTAGATAGTCTGTTTTTAATTTATATAATACATTTATTCTTCCAGAAAATGTTTTCTACTCAATTTATTAAATGTCCAATATGTATGGATATACCAATAACACCAAAAATGACTTGTTGTGGTCATATATATTGTTGGCCTTGCATTTTGCGTTATTTAGATATAAATGAAGAACTCGATACTGCCGGCTGTCCCATATGTCATTCTAGAATATTAAAAAAAGAATTAAAAAGGTAAGAAAAATATTTAAAAAAAAAACTATTGTTAGTTAAATAATACATCAATTATGCACTATATTCTAAAATTTTATTAGTTTATTTTTTTATTTTATTAGTTGTTTGAAAAATGTATAATATGTACCTATTGTACCTATATTGTATTATTGTAAAAAGTTGTAATGTTTTAAATGTATACACAATGTGATAATTTTGGTATTTTTAGTGTTGAAATAATTATTAAAGAAGAATGTTGTGTTGGTCAATCAATAACTTTACAACTAATGAAGCGTGCTAGAAATTCTTTGCAAGCATACCCAATGTCTGAACTCCGTAAAAATAATTTTAAACCATCTGATGATATTCCTTTATCTGCTTGTGAATCTAATTACTCTACAGCATATTCCAGACTTCTAATTGGTTATAAAAGCCTAGTAAGAAACCTAGCATAATTAGTTAGGATATTTATAAACACAAAATTACTAATGCAACATTTTAGATTTTAAATATTTTAAACCAAGAAAGAGAAGCTCTTGTACTACTTTTAGACTACTGGGAAACTGAAGATGCAGAAAAAAAGTATATATTTGAAGCTCTTGAATTATTATCAAAAAGGGAAGACATTTTAATGAATCAGGAACCAGTAAGTTGTTTGTGAAATAAAATAAAATAAAATACATTTATTCTTTATGCAATATATAAAGTTTAAAATTTCCTTCATACATTTTAATTTAATTTTAATTTTAATAAGAATTTGGAAATTAATAAAGCAAACTGTGAATCTATGAATCCTGCAATAAATGCAAATCTAGGATCAACACCAACGTCATCACTAGTAATTTGAATAAAATTAATATAAATTATGCAAAGTGTTCTTTTAATAGTAAACATTATCTCAAAAAGTATTGACAGTTTTTGATAATTTAATATTTTTAACTTAATTTTTAGCTATTACTCATTAAAAATAAATTTATTTTATATTTTTATGTTTTTATTTTTTAATTTTTGGTTGAATGTGTTCATTTTTTATTTCATATTCTGAAGTAGAATCATTTTCCTTAGAATTTTAGTTTTTAATAGTAAATATTCAAATAAATAGGTTAAATTAGGTTAAATCAGTGGTGACCAAATACGGCATGCAATCATTTATAGCTCGGCAAAATAATCAAAATTGAAATTAAATCAAATTCAGATTTTTTAAAAATGTAGTATTGGTAAAATTTAATATAAATTAATATTTCCTATTTTTTGACTTGACCTTGTGTTACGGGTTATATAGGTCCTATAAAGATATGCTTAAAATAAAATATAATATTTTTCAATTAAAAGAAAAAGTTTAAATTATTGGTCCACCCAGAATTTTATTTTTTATTTTTATGGCAAAAAAAGGTTGGTTACCACTGAGTTAAATAATCAATTTTTATAAAAAAATTACAAATATATAATTTTTTTATTTATTACTCTGCTCAAAAGGTACAATTGTAAAAAAAATTATGTCAATATAAAATTTAAAAAATATAACTGAGATAATAAGTGTTTACTGTTAATAGAATCAATCAGTATAATATTACAAAATAATACAAATTTATATTTTATAGCAATCACAGTTAAAGAACTTTCTGGAGATTCCTGGATGTTCTCATAATGTTGCTAATGTTTTAGATGAAAATCCAAAATCACATATAAAGTAAGATAATACATACGTGTTAAAAATTAATATTCCTTGGTCAAAACCAATTTAGATAGTACAATCTAAAAGAGAAAACAGTGTAAAATTATATGTTATAGTTAGAGATCGGATTTATATTCTCTTAAAATACCTTAAATATGGTACTAATATTCTCTAAAAAAACCTTCAAATATTCTCATTATATTCTCTTAAAAATCATAAAAATATGCAAAAATAATCAATGAATATCAATATATGCTTTAATATGCATTTTTACAATTTTTTTTTTTTTACAACATTCAAAAATAGTCCTCAACATTTAAAATAACAATTTACTATACATATAGGTGTATAATATATGTATAAAAAAAACAATATTCCTTTGTTGTATGCAATGGCAAATATTTACTTTCTGAAGAATAAAAAAGAAACTTGAAATATTAATTTTTTTATTATAGAATTAGGTAACAAATAATAATATGTTTTTTTTTGTCACAATGATAATGTGACATTAGAATGTAGACCCCTGTACTAGATGTTAATATTTAGAATTATACATTACTGAATTAAAATATAATGATAACATATTTATCCTTATTAAAGTCCACAATAAGGTAAATCAATATTAATGAAATATTTGATTTTTTAGAGAAATAAAGACAAATTTAAATGATTTTAACAATGTTGATAAAGAGGTTTTACCGAAAAAAACTGTTAAAAAAGATTTTTTTTTCTATCAAGGTAAATATTTAACAATTTTAAACCTATGTGTAGATATATCTTTTTAAAATACACTTCTTAATTTTAACAGCTATGGACGGTCAGCATATATATTTATCAGCAGTTAATGTAGAAATGTTAGAATGTATGTTTGGCAGTCTAGAAAATAGTCCACAGCAGATAGATGCTATTGTAATTGAAAAACAGTCCTTATCGATGACTGAAGCATCAAGAAAACGCTATAGATTCCTGTTACACTTGCCCATAACTACTGTTTTTGAATGGGTTGAATTAGATTTGAGTAATATTGTCAGTCAAGAAACCTTATTTATATTTAAAAGTAATTATGACCAATATTTGTTCTAACATAGTTTTAAACTATTTAATATAATTTGATTTATAAATCTACTAGATTGAATTTCTTGTTAACATAATATATAATAACTTACCTAAACTTCTTTAAAATTTAGCCAACCTGGATGAAAAAAAAGCTATTAGAGATAGGCGTGCTCGTGATGAGCAACGGCTAGCTAAACGCATTGAAGAAAGAAATTCTAAAAAGGAATTGCCACTTCCTGAATGGCATAATAGAAGTTTATTCCCAGAATGTGGTTATGATCCATTTGCTGACAAAAGGTATTTAATATTTATTATTCAGTCTTCCATGATATATAATGATTATAGTGAAATGTTTAAATAATTTGTGAATATTTTTATAGCATGGTTCCTTTGAGCAAATCGATTGGCATAACTTCAACTTCAGATCATGCTATAGTAAATACCTCTAATGGTTCACCAAGTAATTTATCATTTGCAAAGGTATAGTCTTAATATTTTTAATTTTTTTTTATAATAATAGACATGGCAGACATTTGGTTGAATTTTTAGGGAAGGAGGGTTAGAATAATCATAATACAAATAATTGTAATAAATAATAATAATATATTTTTTAATAGTTTAAACTATTTATGAACGGCAGTTGTTTTTAAAACATTGTCCATTTGATAGAAAATATAACAAAAATATTTTTATTTATTAATTTTTTTTTATTCATAAAATTATTTTTATTTGGTTATTAATACAGTTTTGCAATCTTATAACAATTAAGCTTTGTATTGTAGGCATTACAGAATGAAAATACCGCAAGTAACTCCTCTTCATCCGATCATGTTTCACCTAATGTATCGTCTCAATGGCCAATACTGGGTTCTAGACCAAATTCCATGTCTATGAATAATATTCTGGAAGATGCTGTAGCCAACATGAGCTTACATGGTAACGGTATGTATATATTAATTTAATTATTATTTAAGGTTACATTACTTAAATTTGTGACAGTGGTGTATTTGGGATAATTTTTCAGGAGGGGGGGCAAAATAAAAAAAATCTCTCAATGTTACAGTACAAAAAAATTTGAATGCAATACTATATTAGTTGTTAGACACTGGTTCAAACTTGTATACAATTATAAACTTATAAACCTAAAAATAATATAGCATAATATATAGCCCCTCTTTTGCTGCCACAAAAAAAAATGAAATATTGACCTTATAATATAATTATTTTTTTACTAAGACTATTGACTATTTATTATTTTATATTATAATATTATTTTTAGGTTTATACCTACGTTTATAAATTATAACCACTAACCAGTGTCTAACAACTAATACAGTATTGCACAGTGGTGTATATAAGGGGGGATTTAGGGGTTCAACCCCCCTGAAATGTATGGTTGGTATGGGCATTGATTTTGATTGTTATACATAATATTATCATACATTTTTTTAACCCCCTCCAAAACTAATTTCTATATACGCTACTGGTATTGCATTCAAATTTCCTTATATTGTAACAGTGAGAGATTTTTGTATATTTTCTTATAATATATTTTTCGGATTAAATAAGTTTCGTATAAAATATTTTCTGCCTTCTTATCATCGATAACAATATTTTTCTGCTGAAATACAGTTCTGACTTTATACTATTCGTCTCAAATGTGATTCTGAAATAATACTTTTCTCAAAATTTATTTTTTGGCTAAAATATTTTCGGACATTTTACGCGCTTTACATATCAATAACCTCGTCTACTTGAATGTCCCTGTGCCTATGTATAGGTATTTAGCAAAGCCAATCTGCAATCCAATCAAGTGATCTTGCCCCATATTTGACCGTAACCAAATTTTTAACCTAAGTTGAAAAAGTGAGTCAAACGCATAGAATAACAAAATAATAAAATTATCAGTGATCTGTGGTCATATTATAACACATAACATAACTTTATTATATTATAGATAATCTTAGTAAACTGCTTAATGTAATCTAGTCCTAGTCATAATACACAATACTTAATAATAATAATAACAATAATGAACTTTATTACATAAAATAGTACAACATACATAAAATAGTTAAACAGAAAGTCTCAGGGGTGGCAAATGCCTCCTTCAAATACGCCACTGATTTGTGATCTCTGTCTTATAATCGAATATAACTAAGGTCTATTTTTACCTTTTACAAACTATTTATTTTATCTTTAGGTAATGGATTCAAATAATCGAATCCTACGCTTGTTCTATTAACTTTTAGCATATTTTGCACTCGCTTCACAAATAATTCAATAAACATAATTTTCTTTAATTACAAATTTATAAAATACTTGGTATAGTTTTAAATTTAATCTATATTTTTTTTTCGATTAACTGTAGAATTAGCTTATTGTAACTGGCAGCTGCCATACCATTCAACTTTTGTGGATAATCAAATTAACTTTTAAATTTATTTACAAATAATATTTTAATTATTAATTGAGTTAAATTGTATAACGTAATAGTATTAAATATATATTTTAAAATAAAAAAAAACTTTATTTAATTTTATAATTATCATTTTTTATATCGGTACAATGAAACTTCTTTTAACTAAGTCTCATGGGGGACCAAAATTAAATTTGTTAGAGGAATTTGTTAAATAAAAATTTTTGTTAAATGGAAGTTTTACTGTATATAGTAAGTTGATGAAGGGTTATATATAATACCCTTATTATATTAATTTAGCTGATAGCATTTTTTTCCTTTTTTAGCTATAGAGCTAATTTTAATTAGAAATATTAAACTTCAATAATTAATATTGATTGCAGATAGTTATAAAAAATGTAGGTAGTTCAATATTCTATAGAAGATAAATTTTATTTAACAAAAGTGTATGAATATGCCTTCAAATTGCAACGATTAATCAGTATTATATTGTTTAATTATTAAAAATATTCTTTTTTTTGTAGATAACAGTAAATCAAAAAATAAAAAGAAAAAACGCAGCAAATATGAACCAATATTTTGAAGTTATGTAATATTATATTAATTTTATTTATTTAAAGTTTCTGCAATGTCAAAAAGTTTAATAATATTTTACTAATTAAAATTAATTTTAAAAAAATTTCTCAATCTTAGTTATTTCATAACTAAAGTAAGAATGTTATTTTATTTGTAATTCTAGTAGTTGGCTTATAATACTATGATATGATCAAGTATATAATCTTATTTAACAGAAAATTAATATTTTATTTTATTTAGTTGTATAACCAAATTCATTTTGAAATAAATCTATTGTTCATTAATTTAATTGAAAATTATTAGTTATTATTCTTGGTTCCTACTATAGACTCCCCTTTTATTATAATATTGTTTTTTTTTAAAACAAGTCAAACAATGTTTTCAAGATGAGTATAAGAAATTTCCAGAGTATTTAATAACAAACTTTTCTTATATAACGCAGCAACTATAGCTGAAACCAGTGGAAGGAATATGATTTAACCGGTCATAGAAGATATCAAGAATTAAATGAAAAAAATTACAAACGGTAAGGGATTTTAAAACTCGTGGCTCAGCCGGAGCGCTGACTTGTAACAATGAGCCTTTACGGTTTTATCATTTAACTCTGATATTATTCTATCTGGGATAGAGTGGCAGTGTGTATGGATGAGGAGAGAACACAGGCGTCGGAACCGCATTAACTCTCCTGCTAGTTAACCACCAAAATTATACTACTCAAATTAACTAAAATTAGGGATAAAAATTAATTATAACAGAATAATTAAGAACAAGAAGATAAAACACAATATTTTATAAAATATATGTATTAGCCTCTTTAAGACTTTACAATAAATAAGGACTTGAGTGTTGCCAAAGATAGTAAATAGAATAATGTTTATACATATTTACTTTCCATTCATACAATTTAATCAAAAGAAATGAGCTTATAAAACAAGAAAACTAAAACCATTTAAATTGAAAATGAATAAATGAATAAATTACTTTATTGTTATTAATTAAATAAAATGTAATTATACTTGTTATAATTGTTTTTAACTTATTAAAAAATAGTTCAGGAAATGAATATGTCTTCTTATTCATAAGTAACTTATAATCAAAATGTTATTTGTTCTTACATTTTATTACACATTATAAAAACAATAGTATTAGAATAGATTAGTTTACAAGTTTTTAATATCACAAAATGGTCCCGTATAGTGCAAATGCAATTCTTCTCTAGCTAGTTTATAACGTTCAATATGCTGGTAATTTTCAAAATGTATAAGAACAGATGAAGTATTAGTAAATATTAATTGACATAATGGGCAGCGAAGTTCTTCTAAACAACGTTCGCTGGTATAGTTGTTGAAACTTAAGCTAGAAGAAAAAAATTATTACAGATTGTAATTTTATTATAATATTTTATACTATTTTTATGTTGTTTTTAAACATACCATTCTTCTAATCTTTTGATTTTACTTAGTTTAAACATCAACTCTTTACACTCGGAAGCAGACATTTTTTGTGATAAAATAGTTCCCCAAAGCAATTTATAAACATCAGAACCAGCCATCGGGTGATTAACTGGGCTATTTTCTTGGTATGGCGATTGCAATCTTGATTTTCGAATTTCTGACCACATATATTTTCTAGTGTAGGGTTCTGGCCCTTTAAACTTTGTAGGCTGGCTGAATATTCTTCATTAAACAGTATTTAGAGATAAGTACAGAAACTTGTAACAAAACAAAAAACTTAATATTATATACATACTCTATTAAAGATACTTGTAAGCTATGCTGTATTTGAAAAATATCACCAGGACCTTCTTCGTCTTCTGGATTAACACATCTATTGAGTAGCATTCTTATAATATTTATCTAGTAGAAAATAAAAACCATTTTAAACAACTACAAGTTATTTTATATAAAATACCATGGTTATTTATTTACCTTGTTCAAAAAATTTAAATCAATAACAGTATCAAAGGTAATCTCAATATCATTTTCTTCAAACAATGGCCTACTAGTTTCTGGGTGATAACCTAAACCACAAATGGCTCCAATCATTTTAGTATAAGAAGAATTGTATCTAAGAACAAAATGGAATATGGATGTATTACATAAACAATTATTTTAATTTTTTAAAAAAAATATACCTGATTTCCACGCACGGCGAGAATATCAGACAGATAATTGCTGGCATTCCAGGGATATTTGGCATCATAGTTGTATCCCAAAGAGTTAATTTATCACTTTCATTTAAACATAGATTTCCAGCAACAAACAATCTAGTGAAAAATAACAATTCAAATAAAAATAATACCAATAATTATTGTAAAAGATACAGGTATGTTGAATTAGGAAGATTGTATTATGCTTGCCTTTCATGATAATCATTAGGGTCAGTATCCAATAAAACAGAATTAACGGATTGACATTCTATTTTTACTATTTTAGAAGCACTATTACGACTTATTCCATTAACTGACATTTCAAGTGGACTTATAGGCCCTTTTAAATTGTGCTAAATTAAAAAGTATATGTGTACAATATATAAATATGTATCATAATAAATAATAAACCAATAGAGATAATTTTTTCATTTCATTATTGTTCAACTATCATAAATTCAATTCATCTATGAGTAACAAAATCTAAATTGACAGTTTTAAGCATACACAGTTATAAAAAATTAGGTGCATAATTCATTCAACATAGATAATAATAAAAAATTATTTTGATTTAATTAATAATGATTAATCATATACAATTAATTATAATAAAATAAATAAATTTATAACACTAAATAAAATCATTTATGAAAATATTTAGTATCATATAATAATTTATTAGAAAAAAATTGTAAATTATTACAAATACAATGATTACGATTGTCATTTTATTATGATTATAAGTTTAAAGTTATAAATTAAAACTTACAATTGTATATGACTCTTCTTCTGTAGGACTTTTTAGGTTAAGACATACAGCATTAGATTTCTGATGCATCTCATTGTTAACACGTCCAATAATCTTTAATCGTTTTTCATGATCTTTCTAAAAATAAAAATGTACAGTTATACTATGATGGGCAAATAAGTTGTGAGTTTATAACTTACTTCATTAATTTTAATTATACATTTTTTTTTAAATACTTGTAATTAATTATATTCAATAAAAATCTAATAAACAGTCAAGTGAAAAAATAAATTTTAAATTTTAAAATCATTACATTCAAAATTTGAATAAATGAGCTCATCTTAAAATATTTGGTTAAAAAGTTAGGACAGTACAATATTGTAAATTATATTATTACAGTTATTAACATAACATTTATCACTGGAGTTAAAAACTAATATTTTAACAGTAACTTATATCCGTGGTTGATAATTTAACACAGTGGAATCGAGTAATATTTCATTTATCTTCTAGTTAATATATTAAAAACTTAATTTTAATATAATAAAATTCATACCTTGGATTTTGGAGACTATATAATGACACAAGTCAAAACTAGTATTTTGTCAAGATAAATCTTGAAAATTAAAAAAAAACATTTTAAACTCAAGCAATTTTCAATAAGATTTTTTTCCTGATTACTATAAAACCTCATATTTAAGTATATATTGATTTAACGTGGAAATACTAACTGTGATACGTGTTTTTTTTTAACATATATAATATAATAGTTGTATATAATTTATTTTTAGCTAAAATTAGTTTGATTTAACATATTATGATACCTATGTTATATGTATTACCAATTGAAAAATAAAAATATTTATATGTAGGTACATCCTTAGAAAAATAGCTAAATTATAAGATGCACTGGATACTGATTTTATAGTAGAAAAATTTCCTTAGATTTTTTTAGTATAGTTTTATCTTTTTATTTTTTACTAAGGTTGCAGAAACTTCAAATTATCAAAAATGTTATAATCCATTTATCAAAGCTTAACCAATAATTTTTTGACTCAGTAAATATGATAATATTATTTATTATTTATTATTAATACCTTTGAAGCAAAAGACTCTTCAGTACGAGAAGCTAATTTGTTCTTAATCAAGTATTCTGAAATTGAAATGTTTTCTTCTTCATCTATGAAGGTTAGATCTTCAAATGACACAACACCATCAACTATAGAATATATCTTAAACATAAAAAAATTTTCAATGATAAAACCATATTTGAACATCTATAAACAATATAGTTATACAGAAATATTATTATCACATTTTTTAGAATTTAATACATGTAGTTATAGATACTTAAAATATCTTTTATTTTATATATTATAGTAATTTAATATTAAATTTTTTGTACTATAAAAATATTTCAAAAATCTATGAAACCCATTAAGAACATAATCACAACTTACAGTTTGGCAACATTTGCTCTAAAATATATAATATTACTTTTACTTTTTAATAATATATTTTGGTTTGTTTTTTATAAATTAGTTAAAAAAAAAAATAAAAAATCCTTTTAAACAAACACAATTTATCCAATTGAACTAAGTATAAATTTCAAACATTTGTTTTTTTAATATATCAATTGTCAATAAAATGAAATATCACTAAATATCAATTTAAAACAATTGAGTTTAAATTATGTAATTATATTTTTATGAGTAGTAACTTTTAATATCCTAAAACAAGATGTAGAAAAAACATAATTATTAATCACACTGGGATAGATTTAGTTAAGAGTTCTAATAACATCATATCACAAAAAATTTATGGACCAAACTTACTGTTCCTTTTGCATTTTTTAATAGTTTACCAACAACAAACGTTTTAGTTTCTTCAGACCAACCAGCATTCATTTGTTTATTTATAGGTGAACGTATTTTTGCAATTTTACATTGGAAAGCTAAAGTTGGAAAACTATAAACCTTTTTTTTTATATCTTTGTCTTTAATGTTAAATATGTCTTCATTACACAAGTGAACAGATTCTCCAAAATCAATCAATAAAAACTGAAAAAATTTTCATTTTACTCATACATGTATAATATACAACAGAGGTTCCAAAACTTTATTTTTGCGTACCACCCATGTTACACATTACAAATCATGTTATATCCACTATATTACGGCCAGTGAAAAGTGAGCCGTGACCGTTGCATTACAAGTGGTGTATTTAAGAGAGACCAGGTATTTTAAACTGTAGTGTGGTACAGCCAGTGAAAAGTAAGCGATGACAAATAATTGTGGAAATCTTGGTAAAATTCAGCCACCCGGAGCATTAGTATCGTGGCTCACTTTTTGCTGGCCGTACTACAATAATTAAAAACAGAACCGTTCAATATTTGCAGTTTGCACACATTTATATCAAAATAATAGAGGAGTAAAAAGAAATTATAGAAATTATCTTTGTCTGTGAGCAATGTATGTCAACAATTAATGACATAATAATTATCAACAAATCTATAAATCAATTGACGTGTAAGGGATTTTTATTTAATGTTAATTTTTGTGATTTGAGATAATTATAATTTAGGTAAAAACATCATAATAAAATAATATTCATACAATATATAAAATTAAATTTATAATAATATTAAATTGTCATGTTCTCACAAATATTAATAAATAAAAATATAAATTCAAATAATTTTCTTACTTTCATGTGGTTTTAAATACCATCAGTGTTACGCACATACCATAGCTAGGAAACCTCTGATATATAAGGTAAAAATAATACATTACTTTATATTCTTTTTTAGGACCACGAGGGAACTCCATTAATTTTCCTCTATATTTTTCTTCTCGATACATCACAATATAAAAATCATCTATCACTAAATTGTCTGGATTAGTTTCTATGAGACTTATTTCATTATTAACAAACTCCCATAGTTTAATTAATATATTATTATGTTTTTCATCTAGAAGCTGAGCCCAAAAACGATCTACTGATTCAAACTATAATAAATAAAAATATATAATTAAATGTTGCAGCATTTGTATGTGTTTGATATATTACTATTACTTTAAAATTAAAATTGCATTAACTTGAAAGAATGATTTTATGTTAAGAAATAAAATCACAAAAACCAAAACATTTATTGATGCAATTAAAATCTAAACTAACACTTTTTTTTACACTATTTGTTTAATTCTGTAATTACTAAGTTACAATAACTTAAAATGGATCTATTTTTAAAAATATTTTGATAATTTATAGCTACTTACATATGTTACTGTTATAACAATAGGTTTATTGTTAGATTCAATTTCTTCAAGTATACAGCGTTGAATTGGTAATACTTCCTTACAAGTTATTTTCTGTGCAGCCATTTGTTGGGTTATCAATTCTAGTTTTTTTTTTGCATCACTAGGTCTATAAGTAATAGAAGTATTATTAAATAAAATTAATTAAATGATATTTATTAATCCAAACATTTAAATTTGTATTATTATAACTAAGTAGTTGTAAATATTCTAATGTTTAAGCTAACAGCATACAATTGATTCCACTAAACAAAACTTTGCTATGTTGTAAATATGTAAGATGGAGATAATATATGTAGGTATGACATCCTTTTATTAACTCTTATCAATTTACTTACTTCAGTAATGGTATTTTGAAATTAAATTTTAATGTACGCATTTTAATAGCCACATAAACACCATAGGCTATATTTCCTGGTACTAATTGATTTAATTTTTCTTCATATTGATTACTATTATTTGTCATATTCTTTATATTCGACATTGGAAATTCCACAAACACTTTACTGAAAATAAAAATTCAGTGTTTGGATTTATTTTAAAAAGAAAATATACATAACTTTTAAAATATTAACTGTTATTTATATAATAATAGTATTCATGAACAGTATAAACATTTAAATACAATATTTCTAGTACTATAATATAGGAACTCAAAGTCAACAATTGTAATATACCTAGATAGAAATGTAAACATATTATTTTACGAGTAATCAAATTAAAGTGAATATAAGTTAACTCACTTAGATGTACTGAAATACGCAGTTGGTTTTCCAACAAATTTTTTGGGAAATAATGATTCAATAGCTTCTTTATATAATTCTTTAGGTTGATCATCTGGAAATCCAGTAAAATAAACTGTTCGATATGGATCGTGTTCATTTAACGTTTTATGTACTTCATGTTCATCCATATATGCATTATTTGTTCCTCGTATGAAATAATTAGGATAAAATGCTCCAGCTAATATAACCTTGAATAGAAAGGTTTATTTTTAATTTCCAATACATAATTTTAACTTTTTAGATAATAAAACGTTTTTAAATTGTACCTTGCAAGCCATAGCTTTTTCTTCCGGTTTAATCCATTTCATTTTTCCAGAATTTGCAACTATACCAAAATTTCTATTCAATCTATTAGATACATCATCAATCAGATCATATAACTCTCGCATTGCTGATAGTTGTATATAGTTTTTAAAGGCCCATGTTTTTTCAAGATTTCGATTTCGATCAAATTCTGGCTTACTTTCAAGCCAACTCTAAAAAAATAAAACCATTACCAAATTTAAACTTCAATTAATAAATGATACAACAGTGAAACTTCTATGTAACAAACTTTCATTTAACGAAATTTTCTATTTAACGAATTATTTTTGAGAACCATGACCATCATTTTTAATATTGCGTTAATTCTATTAAACAAATTCCCCTATAATATGATTTATTTTTGTTCCCCGTGAGACTGTCAAATAGAAGTTTTACTGTATAATGTAGAGTTAATAAGATTTTTAGTACTTGATATGCACCAATATATGCAATTGGATCACTACAAGAATAATTAGCCCAAGTTAACTTTTGTGTATAAGCTTCTAAACGTTGATTAAAAGGTTGACTAAATATACTTTTTATTGATAGTCCACATGCTGAAAACAAATATAGATTTTAAGTTGATTATCATAAAATAATAATAATAATCAATTTACATGTACAGTACAATATAATAAAGTATAATCTGAACAAAATTGTATTAAAAATTCAGAAACTTCTTATAATTTAACTATAATATGGCATTTTCTAAAAATAAACCCATGTCGAGAATAGTTGAGTATGGAATTCTTTCAATTATAAACAGAATTATTTGATTGGTTTATTTTAATGAATATTATGTCATGATAACATACTTTAAACACTTTTATGTTTTGATTTGTATACTTGGTTTTAAATTCTGACAATAAAATAGCAGTATTAGCATTATTAACTGTACGTATATATATAAATGAAATATATTAAATGTCAGTAAATATCATATTAAATGACTCCAAATTATACCGTGATTGTGAATGTATGAAGTACCGAAATCATTATTCAATAATAACTAGAGCTCAGATTTATATACATTTATCTTATCTGAAACCTATCAAGTAGTAATCTGCTATTGATTAGATTTTGGTGAATCATACATTAATCGTATTTATCGTGATCCGAGTACGAGTAATTTTCTTTTGATTTAATTTATTTATTATTATTATTTAATTTATTATATTTAAAATCCTGAAATATGAAATACTACAAACATTTAATCATACAATTATAATATAATTTTTTGTCAACATATAAAAAATAATGAAAATAAAAAACATTTTTATTTTAGATTCTGAAAGGAATGATTTTTGTTTTATAGGGTATATTCCTACAAATTAAGAGCATACATGCTTTTATAGTGGATCCAGGGCCGGCGGAAGGCAGGGGCGACAATTTTTGTCTAAATATCCATGGGCAGCATTTTAGCATTTATTTTGTTTTAATAGGGCGGCAAAATAGCTTGCACCAGTTCTGAGTGCATCATATTTCTAAGGTTTTTAAAGAATATAAATTCGGGACCTAATAATAACATAAATAAATAAAAAAATAAATAAATACATTGCTATTTTTTACCCATAATAATCGCTTCATTTAAAATATTAAAAATATATCCGAAATAAATTAATTTTGACATCGGTGGCTCTAATGGCAAATGTGCCATTACTTTTCCCATATATGTTATATCACCATCCATTGATGAAATTACTCCACTTACTGTTGATAGTAGTGCTCCTACCTAAAAAAAATTAGATTACAATAAAATCAATATATTATTTTTATTAAAATTAGTTACAACCTAAAACAGCCATAAACTACTAATTTTAATGGTCTAAACTCTAAAGTTTTAAATCCGAAAGTTAAAAGGAATTTATACCAACATGTGTTGACTCCTTCTTACAAATGGAAAACATAGCAAAAAGTGTTAAGCGCAGAAACAATCTATTAGTTATAACTAGGAAATCAAATTTTCACTACATAAAAGCACTGAAGCTGTGAAATATCATTTTTATTTTTATGATATCACTTACACAATATTAATACTTATAACTATTTGTGTTCAGTTGCTCTATTTTATGTATACTTTTTTTTTTTATCAATCTATTTACTTCAACTCAAGCTTATTAGCATTCAGGTTAACATACATATTTTTTTAAAATACCTATTTTACTACATTTGTTTACATAACTCTTGATACTTTTAAAAATGAATAACTTTGTAGAAATTTCTGTTATGGGTCCTAGAATGTCAAGTAGTGTTCTGGACATTCTGGTAGATTGTTTTCTTTTCTTGCATTTAAATATTTGATTCTGTTAAGATATACTGAATTGTGATTTGAGTTCCGAATTCAATACATTGAAAGATCTTCTTTGGATATTAAGAAACCATATGAGTTAGCTTTAAATGGCCTATTTTTAGTCTGTTTAATACAGATTAGTCTTTTCAGCTTGATCAGTTTTTTAGTCACTTGTTAATTATGCTTTTACAGATACTTTTTATTCAATTGATCTAAAAAACTTTAAGGTATTAACAAAATCTGTATTTTCTAATGAGATTTTTAATTTTTAAACAAGTTACATATGCATGAATAAAATATTACAATTTAAAAATTCATATAAGCCACTTAAATTAAAATATCATAAACAAATATAGATTAGGTTTTTATCTTTAAGTTTGGTAATTAAATGAATTTACTAAGCTATTAAAAGTTATTGGGCATCATTAGAACTTATTTGCTAAATTGTACATAGTTACATAGTTAAGACAATTACCACATATGATTGTGGGGTGATTTCTTTACATATTATTCTATTCGTTGTTTATATATAGATAAACAGTAATTAGCTTAAATTAGCATACAAAATAATACCTGTTGAAGAGTACGAATTGTGAGTATAATATTTTTTAAACATGGTGCATCCAATGCGGTTGCAAGGAGTTGTTTAGGTGTTCCCATATTCAATAATTTAGACATTAATACCACACGACTGAGAGAACAACGACTCATTTCTGGCAATTCATTATCTTCAAGTTCCTAGATGATTTATAAAGATACAAATAAAATAGAATACAAAAATAAAAATGCAATAGAACAATTACATTAAACATCCTTCTTGGAATCAACCTATAAACACGACCATTAGCCACACGACCCACTCTTCCAGCTCTTTGATTACAATTACTTTTTGATGCCCAAGTCATTATTAACATGGAGTAATTGGATCTAATTTCATTTTTTAATTGTTTCATTAAACAAAAATCAATCACTGAAAATAAAGTTATAGAGGTTTTTTATTTAATTACATTTAGTTATATAATACTAATTAATACTAAACATGAAAATAGGATATGTAAATAGCAAGTAAATAAAAGTAAAAATATATTATTTATTTTAACTATTTGTAAACCATGCATGTCCATGATCAATATGTATTCAATTTAGTTTTCTTTAATTATTAAAATGATTAAAAACTTTTTATCAGTAATTATTTGATAAATTAGGTATTTAAATATAAAAAATAGGTATCCTTAGTTACCAAAAGAAACATCAGGTACAGTTATTGAACTCTCAGCAATATTAGTGGATAAAATAATTTTGCGATAATTTAATGGTGTCTGCATAAAAACCTTGTCTTGTTCTTCACTTGTTATTGATGAATGTAATGGTATAAGAATCCATTTATGATTTCTAAAATTTATTTGATTAGTAACTTGATTAAATAAATTATAAAATAAAATATTTTTACTTAGAAGTAATTAAATTCTCCATACGTCTATGCATTTCTTCAATTTCATAAATACCGGGTAAGAATATCAATACAGATTTTTTGTCGTCATTATCTACTTTCATTTTATCAAATGCTTCAACTAATGTAACAGCTGTCTCATATCCATCTTCATCTATTTGAGTTTTACTTAAATCCATTTTTCGAGCCTAAATTATAAAAAAAAAAATTTAAATACATAAATACAATTAAGACCTCAAAGACATAGATGGATACATTGTATACACTAATTGTAAGAACAGAGAAACTCATTGTTTAAAAAATGAAATATAATTTACAATTTTCTGCAATTTCAAATAAACATAATTGAACAGTTTAAATATTTTTTATATTTATTTTTTTAGAGGAACTAATTTTATGTATTATAGAACTTATAAGTATTAGTAATAGTCTATTCTAAAACTAATTATTCTTCATAAACGGATTATATAAATAAATAATACTCCATTATAGGACTCCTATTATAATAATAGGAGTCCTATAATTATTAAATTTAGACTTGAAAACTTAAAAAAATTAAAACAGAGAAGTTACTCTGCTATTTTGAATGGATGTGTATAATTTGAATTCAATAATAAATTAATAATCAAGAAAAACAATGTTGAGTAGACACAGGCTGACTGTCTCTATTACATAGTACATTTATTATATATTAGTATCACTATTAGTAATTTATTATTTATATTCAATATTCGGTAAAATAAAAATCTAATAATTTATATTTTGGTTATATGACGTATGCTGACTATACTACATATAACAAAATTATACTTACAGCAGGTATAAATCCATATAAATCATCCAAATATGCTATATGAATGTTATAGTTAGATGGCTTATCCACTGTAACTAATGGTGCTGCTTGGTGTCTATTATAAGGATGTCCATAATAATCACCAAAATAATCTCTTAATTTTTCAGTTTCTGCTGTGGCAGACATAAGTATTACCTAAATAATTATAAAATAAAAATTTAAATATTATTAGTTTGCAATAATCTCATATAATAATCTATGAATGATATAATTATGGTTTATTATTTCATTATGTTAAATGAATTAATTCTAGTGGGAAATTTGTTTAGTCTAAAAATACTTACACGAGTTGACTGAGAGTTGCTCTTTTGTAACTTTTTTATAACTAATAATAAAAAGTCCATTTCAAGTGTTCTTTCATGAACTTCATCCAAGATAATATGAGAAAATTCAGTAAGGCTTTTTGCTTTAATAATTTTTAATAATAAAATTCCTGTAGTGCAATATAAAATTTTTGTTGTGCTTGGATCATAATTTTTTTTACGCCCAACTTGATATCCAACTAAGAGCCCATCTTTCCAAGCACGTTCTTTATTTACTTGTTTAGACACCGAAATTGCAGCTATACGTCTAGGTTGAGTTACAATAATATTACAATATTTCTTTTTACTCATACAGTCATCTAAAATATACTGAGGAACTTGAGTACTTTTTCCACATCCTGTAGCACCAGATATCAAAACGGTACAGTTTGAATTAATGGTATTAATAATCTACAAAAAATTGAAATTACACTTTACTTATGAGTTTATGACATAAAATTTAAAAATTATGGAATTTGTATTCTTATACCAACTAACAAACTTATTTTTATTTTTTATTAGAAAATGTATACATACTATGTTATGTGCAATGTGCAATGTGAATAATAAGAAAATATGTTGAATATAAAATTTTTTGCTAAAGCAGAATTATAGGAAAAGGAAATCTATCCCATCATAATTCATTTTTGTTATGTACTTATTTGAGTCAGTTTCTACACCATTGAAGTTTTGAATAATGCACTGGATTACCAGGATTTACATAAGAATTAGGAAATTAAAACGTTTGAATGTGACAATAATTTTGAAAGGAATCTGGAGTAATTTTTGGAGACTAGTTTTTATACTGTTTCGATTTTTCAGTTTTACGAAGCATTTTGTTGAATATGTACCATAGAGCAAAATTTACAAGACGAATGGCTATTTACTAGAACACCTGGTAAGAATTTGTGAAAATTGGTTTGAAAACCACTCATGGGCTGTAATATAGTATGTGACCTACACTCTTCAGGTGAATTTACGAGTATAGTGTGCGATCTTCTGATGATTTACAAATATAGTATGTGGTATTGTATTTAACAGTAGAGTAATATCATTGGATATTTTCTGTCATCATGTGTATTTCATGTCAAAAATCCTTATATTTATCAAATTTACTCATTCTATTATTAATATATAGTAAATAAAAAAAAATTACATTTACTTTTTTACATCTTATAATATTAGTTATAAAACTGTATTAATAAGTCTTAAAAATTCATAACTATATTACCTTATCTTTAGAGTCAGTTATTTCTAAATCATTTGACTTATTAGATGGATCTTTAAATTTATAATGTTCAAAAAGCTTAATTTCATCTATATCTAAATCTTTTAGATCAGCCACTGAATTTGCATAAGTAATACTATCAACTGAACTCATGTTTGAATTATGTAAAGCTTTCTTTGATAACTAAAAAATAAAACAAAATTTTAACATTACAAAATGAAATAACATAATATAGGAACAACACACATTAAAATACAGAATTAAAATTAATTTCACATTTATTAAATTTATATAGGGTAGGTATATTATTAAACAATAAACTAGGTAATAAATGACAGTACTTCATTATATTCTTCATTTTCTTTGTCATATTCATTCAAACCAGTATTGACGTAACTTCTACCCTGTTCATTGTAGTCAACATGACGATGACTAGACTGTAATAGATCTGAATTAGATTCATGTTTTGTGTAAATATTATGTAAATCAGATCCAGGCAACACTTTTTTTTCAATATTTCCTTTAGCAAATTGTTGCCACATGGACATGATGGTATCTTTTTTATTCTACATAAAAAAAAAAATATACAAACATTAACTTATAAATACATTAGTATGTAGATAAAATAATACATGAAATATATTAGAATACAACTTAACAATGAAATCACATACAAAATGTATTTTTTTTAATCAAGTAATTACGTACAAAAGCAAATGTTTCAAATAAAACACATATAAAATTTAAAATCTCTACTTATCATACCTAGGTACTTATATTTTTTTCATGTTTTTAGAATTTTTTTTTTTTTTTTGTAAATAAGCCAACCATATTATATAATAATAATATATAGGTATATAATATATTGTTTAAAGGATATGTTAACTAGGGACTCTAATAGAAATATTATACACTTATACTTAAGAAAATGTTATCTACTTTCACACAATGTTTTCTAAAGCAGCGTGTTAGCTTTTTAAAATTATCTACTAAGTATCTAATACTGAAGATATCATACTATAAGCTGGTATAAAAATGTAACTCTCAATATTTGGTCTTTAAAAGTGAGGAAGAACTATAAATAATTGGATAGTTTTCTGAGATAATTATATTTTTTTATAATCTACTATGGTAATATTTACTATAAACGCAATAGGTACATAGGTACTACTTTTATGTTAAATTTTCAAATATAATTTATAAGCAAACGCAGTATTATCACCATTAAAACGTTTTAGGGCCGTCCTTACAATGTTCAGTTAGTACCTGATAACGCTAACCAGAAGAATTTATCAAGTGTTAACCGATAAAATTCTACCGGTTGGTTAGTCTTAATCGACACTTAGCCGGACATTGTAAGAACGGCCTTTAAACTAGGTATTACAACTTTCTAAATAACGTATTTGCCATCTTTTAATGATGTTAGCCTAAAAATCATAATACAGTGAAACGATTATATTCAACATATAAAATATATAATATCCTGAGTTTCAAGGGACACGAATATATTAATTGGACGTTGACAAGATAACAAAAAAATCGAACTGTCTGTCACGAACGGCCGACATCAAAAAAATATTAGTCTCGCCAATAGTCCATAAACAATTTAAAATTTTCAATGTACCAATTAACTATGATAAATGATAACATTATTAAAAAAGGTACTTGTATTTCTATACTGAAAATTGTAACTCACCTGAATGGCAACAACGTCCCAGTTGACGCACCGTGTATATCACTCAATTTAAAAACTATTATGTAAAATAAAAATTCGGAACATAGAAAAAAGTCAAAATATCCGTCGTCAACGTCGAAATACTTTTAACAAGTAAAAATGTTGTGGACTGTGGTATTATTATTGCATATTTGTTATTTACGATACAACATGCTTTTTAAGTATTACCTTAACGCAAGTATACAATAGTCAATAGTAATCAACGCCTCAACGGTCGTTACTCGTTGGTCATGACAAAATATATTTTACGTAAACGGTTACAAATTAAAATTAACTAAATCACAATCACAACTACAACAGTCTACAATATGAATTATTATCTATGAGCCAATCGAGCCATGCGCCCATGCCTGTAACCATGTAAACAATAATTCAGCTCATTAGCCGTGGGTTCTCAAACTAAACTGGTTATTTCTACCGCACGTTCTACGTAGCAACTACGGCCATCTCGACGACTATTATACCTTACGGCTATTTATATATTATATAAGATAGCACTACGGACTAAGATATTATTATCTTATATTATAACCGTGGTATCAACACATTATACTTAATTTACTATTTATACATTACGAATTCTATACTCAGTATCACGGGTATACATTATTAAAGGTATATCTAAAAGACTATTATTAAACCTTAGATGATAATCTAAATGATGAAATTCCCATGTTATAAATATTACAATTCTATTATGATTTGTGATTGTTTTTTATTTCTTTAGAAAAATCATGGACTACTGACTAAGATATATATTAGTCCGTGAGAAAAATCGTTTGTAATGATAACTTTGTTTTGATTTATTTGAATATTTTTAGTATTTGATTTTTGAATACAATTTGAAAGACAGTATACAGTTTAATGTAATTTGGGGTCATTCGTTTATGTAATTATTGTTAAATTATTTGTATACATTTGTTATTTACTTTTGCCATGATCATATTATCATTAAGTGCAGCGCAACATTATACGATAAATGATAGGTAATTTGACGCCACCTAAACGGCGAAACCGGTACATCAAAAAATACCAATACAGAATAAATAAAATAAAATAAAAAATCAGTTAATTTATTCTGTGTTATTACATGTGTCCGCAATCGCATATTTTAAATTATTATTATTTGGTCTCCCCCAAATTTTGCTACAAACGAAGACTCCTGTTCCACTTCTTTTCTACCCTCTATGGGAAATTGGAAAAATACCACTGACAACATAAACATTTTATGTAGTATATTATTTTGAATTTCATCACTTGTGGAATAGAGCACCAGTTAAACATAGTTAATTCATTCCCGGGTGATATCTGTTGAGAAGAACTATGATGTGCCAGCCGTCGGAGGACAGTTGCATTTCGGAGGGTGTCTGGTCCCTTGGTATAGTATATTTTATCATCCTTGAGTGCCGCAGTCAACAATTCATATAGGCATATTTACAGGAGCGTTTAAATACAGGAATGCACCGCTCACAGTGCGCATACGTAATATGGAATCAAGCGCGAGTGATAAGCACTTGTTCAAAAAATGATAAGGAATCGAGATATGATAATTGAAAATTAATACCACCGCGACCGCCAAATTTTAAATATATTATTTTACACTACTTTTTTTTTCAAATTCTTAGTTACACAACGGCGCAGGTTATGGGAGCTTAGCCCCTCCAAAGTTAGTTAGTTTAGGTACACTCTTCTTTATCAAAAGGCTCTAATAA
>VUJU01003629.1:0-18081 GCA_009835225.1 Aphis craccivora | reverse complement strand
ATAATGGCAAATATATATATTTTAACTTTTTACCGAGTTAAAGACTTAAGTATCATTATGGGTACAATGGGTTATTTTCATATATTTTTAATACGAAATAAACAAAATTAGATGATATTTCAGTTATTTTTTATTTTAATTATTTGGTTCAAAATGGAGTTCATATAATGTACATTTCATAAGTCATTTTATAAAAGCATATAATGTGTAGTATGCTTTTTTTGAATAATAAAACGTAACATTATTTTTCTTATAGGCAAATATAATACCTAGGTATAGTATAAGATATATGTTATTATATATTTATTATTTTATGTATTTAATTGTTCTTTAAACGTTTTAGTATATATATATATATATATATATATATATATATAAACAAATGATATTAAAATATTAAAGTAAATATACTTATATGTATGTATTAAAAAAAATTCAGAACCTCAGGCAAAAAGTTGTTTCGTATGAATCCGCTACGTTATAAGTAATAAGTATCTTCCAACTGTATACAAGTACAACGATGTTGCACAATTAACAATAATTTTCTGCAAATATAATATTTGAAAATAATATATGTTTATTAATAATATTGTTTGTATCCACGAATTAACCTAAGGGTCAATTTCTAGTTATAAATGTTTTTCGTATATTAAAAGAAAAATTATTTATACATAAACATGAAATCAAGTGTGTTTACAAACATTACATATCATAATGGTTATAATAATATAATATAATAGTCTAGTATCGATCTATACCTAAATTTTAATTATTTTTTTACTTATCTTTTAATTGATTTACAATGGATAGGTTTATATATTTATATTTATAACTTTTTATAAGTATTATTTTAAATTTTAATAACGTCTATTTAGAAACTACATATTAAAGTACATCATTAGATCTACAAACAAAATGTATTGAAATTCCTGTTACATATATGGTTATTATATTATACTTTATAGAATAATTTATAATAAATGTTTTAACTTTTAAAGTTTAAAAGTATGTTTCATAATTTATTAATTATACTATAACATACCGCAATGTGTAATAATTAAATGTTTTATAATGATTTGTTTACTATAATTTGGTATTTGTATTGTTTGAAATATACTACATTTTTTTTTATATATATAATAATGGTTATCAAATTATACTACCCGATATATTTATTTCCTTGTGGTATCACAACTGAAGCGCGAACCCATGAACTAAGTCGAGTACTACGATACTGCCTGAAACTTGTAATATTGTTATATTTTTACATTATACTACTTTTTACATTTTACGTCATTTTTAATAAAGTAAAATAAAAAATAATACTTAAAAGTTGGTTTACATTGATATAGCACATACTAAATTATAATAATAAAAAAACTTTAAACAATTATTTACTATTTTTATTAACAAAACTTCGATAATTCGTCAAAAATGTCAATTTTTATCGACACAATGCTTTAGTTGTCAAACGTGAAGAAAATTAAAAGTATGAATACTAAGAATTGTGTTGTGTGAGATAAGAACAGTTTTCGATAAAAAGGTTGCGGAATTAAACTATTGGTAAAGTTTTTTATTTCATCCTACGGTAATATTCGCGAGGAGTGACAAATTCTAAATTAAGTCAAATAACTTTGTAAGTTATTTATTTTAACTTTATAAAGTATATATCCCGTATCCAGTTTATTTCTGTATTTAGTACAAGTAAATATAATATGTCTCGTGGTTATTGTTTAAAATAAAAGTTTTAAATATGAATGCAATATGTAACTAATTATGTTATAAAACAAATTTTATTCTTGTATAATATACATTTTTTTTATTATCAGAATAAGCTCATGAATTTGGGTTAAGTACAAATAACTAACATAGTTATTATCAGATTTTTTTAAATACATGTATAATATCTGTTGAGTTATACTCAGGATAGTATTCCAAATTTAGCTTTTAACTTATCAATACGTAAATAGACGATTTGATTCATTAGTACAAAAAATAACCAGTTAGTATACTAATTGAATGATTTATTATTTTCCGTATAATAACACTTTAAATATTTTAATATATTATTTACTATCTAAAGAAAATGGTATCCAATATAACAATTAGAGTATTAGACTCTAACCGTTAGAGAAATTACAATTTTTGATGTCTAATCATTAAGGCATTTTTGCTAACTTAAAAAAAAAAAGAATTAATGAACTTAATTTATATTTTTAGTAATTAACTAATTTTAAAACTCTGTGGCTTGTTTAATAATACTCATATTACAATTATCGTGATGGCCGGACACAAACATTTTTATTTTTTAAAGAATTGATATCAGATATTTTTTTGTTAAAACTCTCATTTAAAGGGAACTTTAAGGAATTACAAGCATGAGTTTCGTAATATTTTTTCTTAGAATAAATAAAAAAGTACCCCCAAGTACAAATCCATCATCGTCTTAATAAAATATCGTCGGCCAATTTTTTGCTTTCATCTCAACATATATGAATTTCAAATATTAAAATACACAATATGTTTTTTGAGTTATTATAATTATAATTAATTATTTTTAAAAAATAAACGTGATATAATATAGTTAAGGGGTACCTCGCAGATACTTGGCAACAGTTTCATTTTTATTTGAATACTATCTTAATCTAAGTTATAACTTTTATTTTCAGTTAAGTAAGAAAATAGATTAAGTGATATGCTGATTGATTTAAATCAACTATGTTAATTCCTAGACAATAATTTATATTTATGTTTCAAATCATCAATAATCAACTAAAAAAAAGTCGAAAAAAAAACAAAAACAAAAATACTTAAGATTAATAAACATAATATATTTAAAATATAAATATGAAAAAGCGTATATCTTTAAAAGTTTCAAAACAATTTCAAACTTTTTCAGTTATAAAGTGCATATTTTCCAATAAAGTCCAACTTGCGCTGGGTTTCGAGAATGTATTATAAAACAAGAATTTATGTTAACTTACAAAAATGTTGAAATGTGATAAGAAATGTCTGTAAATAATAATAACATATAAATCCTGAAATGGATATATACATAACTTTTCAATTGTACATTTTGAGATAAAATTTTACTTTGCAATTAAATTAAAGAAATTAAAATAAGTTTAAATTTTACACAGATTAAGTCTTAACATAACTTTTCATATTTTTTAAACTTCAATATTTATATCATAAATGATTTAGTAATTAATATATTCTGCTAACAAGATATATTATGTAATTAAAGTTGTCGTAATTAAAAAAAAATAATAATAAAGACTTAAAAACATTAAAAAATACAACTTTAAAAAAAAAATGTTGTGTTGTAACACTTATTGCAAATCATCCATAAATAATAAATATATATCTAAAAATACATATATTTATTGAGAAAATGGTTGTCTAATTATAAAATAATATTAGCCTACCTATAGTACATAAATTTATGTTATGTATTATATTATATTTACCAACCATAAACATTACTGATATTACGATTTATTCAAAAAAACAAACTGAAAATTGCGAATACTTGAACAAAACCATTTCCCTAATAGTTTGTTTGATTCGAAACTATAATAAATTAAATCAAAATTGATTTAGAATTTTAGAATAGTAAGAGTAAAGGTAAGTGAGTGCCGTAAATTAGGTGTTGAATGGGTCACTATTATTACACCTCTCCTAAATTTTAATTTAATGATATACTATTATATTATACAAAAAACGATTTTTAGCGGAAACGGCTATCAACTTCATCGACATGTATTAAAAAAAAAAAACTTTAAAAAATTGAAAATTTTTTATTCTTAAATAACTCAAAATGAGTTTAAAAATGTTGAATATTTTATCATATAACGAAAATAATAATATGAAAATTTGGTTAAAATTTCATGTATTTATTGTTATATATACTAGGTGATTTTAAAATACAACAAGATATCAAATATTATTTATAAGAAATAATTAATTTATGGGTAAATATCGTATGTCGCAAATATTTGAACTTGCTATTTAAACGATGCTCATAAAGGAATATTTAGTCTACAAGTAAATTGTTATTTCACATATAATTATTTAACGATAATATGAACATTTAATGAAAATTTCATTTTTTAGTTACATAATAAAAAAAACAAAATTGATTTTGCCAAAAATTAGATTTACATATAAAAACTGCCGTTTCCACTTACTTTTTTGTTTATTTTTCCTAATTATTTCAAAAATGAGAACTGTGAATTTTAAGTCTTACCTCTTTAAAGTACAAACCAGATTCAATTTGATATCTAAAAGCACATCCATTTTTGAAAATTGAATTATTTTAATATTTTATCGATAACTTATCGTGTGCTCTTACACAATTTTTATTTTTTAAGATATTAAGTTTTTTGTATTACTGTAAATAATACGAAAGATTAAACTATTTTATTTTTCAAAAACATCGCATTAAGTTTATATCTCCGTCTATACAACCATTGATAGATGTGATAAAATAAGCTTTTAAGGTTTTTAATATTAATAATACACACAGTTTTTTCTATTTTCTATATTATTATATTGTATGTTTGATGATATTTGCAATCAAAAGTACTATTCTCATTTAAAACTTTTACAGTGGTAGTCTTATGTTGTTTAGACCTGGTAGTTCTGCATTCTATACTCGATAGCTCTTTCACTATCGCGTTATGTACGAGTATATTCACATATTATGTATAATAATTATAGACAATATTATGTCTATTCACTATAATAGGTATATTGAATTATATTATTATATGATAGGTATATATTATAATGTCTTACCACGAATGATCTTCACGTATATACGTATACGTTATACGATTAAATATATAACACGATATCTATAGAACGCGCTGGATATAGAATATTCTGATTAAATAAAGCGATCGAGAAACGGCGATGACGACGAATTACTGTATAAATCTGTACTGTGTATAAAAATATAATGTTTGATGGTATTGTTATGGTCGACGGTCCGCGGGGCAGCAACAGGCTAGTGCGACGTGGATCGGTCGAAAATAACACGATGACGGTCTCGGTAAAAAATTCACTCGTGTGATGGCCGATCGACTGCGGGGCGAGGGCCGCCGGGAAAACTCAAATCTCCGTTCCGGTTGCGGGTCGGGCGCGTAAAAGCCGAAACGGCTGCGTTTTATGTTAGATGCAACGATGTTCGACGACGACGATGATGACTACGACGACGACGACGAGGAGTACGACTCGGTTGTCCCGACGCGTGCGGAACGGCTACGGAGGCGGTCGGCCGGTCGGCGCACGCCTTTTATAGTAGAGGATATACTACGCGGCGCGCGGCATGTGTCGTCACGTTTCTACACGTTCGTTTTCTTTTCGTTTTTGGCGGCACGCACGTCACTCGACAACAGCGAGGGGGGGTGGCTCATCGCCGGGCGCTTTTGCAAAATAATTCTGACGAGGATGTGTGCGAATCGCCGAGCTACAAAATGCATTTGCGCCGTAGGTGCTGCAATTTCAATAAAAAAAAAACTGAGGGTGCTTAAGCTCTGCGTTTCCTTGAAATTTTAAATTAAATTATAACTATGCGAGGTATTAACAGTTTTTTTAACGAAAATGTTTTATTGAACACTTATTAAGTTTATTACGTTTTATATTAACTAAGACAATAGCTGATATATTATAATTTAAAGGTACAAGTAACAAGTGTCATGTACAAATTTATACAGGAGTTATACGAGTTACACGCAGTGGCGTATTTAGGATTTAGCAACCCTGGGTACACATTTTTTTTTACAACTATATACAAATCAGTTTAAAAATAAAAGATTTCAGTTAAATTTACTGCCCCCCAAAAAAGTTCTGCCCGGAGCAATTTCCCCCCTTGGCCTCCCCTTAAACACACCACTGGTTACACGCCTATCTTGTTCTGCAAATAAGTTTGTAACTTGATTATTTTTTCATATATTTTTAATTTTATAATGTTGACACAATGTAAGTTTATCCTAGCTCCATTGAACTAAGTCAATCGAACACGGAATTGTTTATATTAGTAAATACTCCGCGATACTATTGTGTCGCAGCACCGAGTCGCTGATGAACGTGATATTAATATGACCGACGACGTACAGGGCTTATTACAAGATATTAATAATAAATTATAAAAAAAAATAAATCTATAAATAGATTAGATCTCGTGTCAAAATTGTTGAATAACATTGTTTCATTCATTACATGTTCTGATATGCTGAGTCTGATGAAAAGCAGTTTTTGGTTTTTTTTTTTTTTTTTGTGAGCAGAGGTGTTGATACATAAACACAAAAATTATTGGAGGGTGTTAATTTTAAACTTGGGGTGCTAAATTGTTTCTTGATAACCCCAAATATTGTGCCTATGATTTGCACAACGCGAATAGAAATACCGAAGAATCATATCCGACGTAACGATACGCCGAAAAATTGTCATAAATAATAATTGGTAAATTCCACACCCCTCGTCCCGCGGAGGAATTATAACAATGTATTATTATAATTATATGCGTAATATATTAATATATTGCTATATGTGACTGTGTTCAGGCTGGCCGTGTTATATTATTATGTGTTTTGAGCACATAATATTTTCGGTTTCCCATTACCGAAAACGGATACGGTTTTATTCATAGGAGAAACACTTTTAATTGGGACGTATATTATTATGATGTACACCGCGTCTTCACACGTTGCAGTCTACAGTTATAATTAACGACCAAGGGGTTATTTTATCATCACAAATTGTATTTCGTTCGTTTTCATAACGTTTAATTCGATATGATGATATCGCCTACTTAGTTTTTGAGTGACAAAATAACACAAGTTTATAATAATATAATACAGACTGTTTGATCTATTGGCGGTCGCTGTGACGAATTTATTGCGATTCGCCAAATAATCTCTTAATTTGCTTGATATCGTTTTACTAGTCCATATAGTGGTGGAGATTTGACCTTCAGTTCTAATGTTCAATATCATATAATAATTAGATTTAATAACATGGGGAAATCCTAAACACTACGGCCAAACAAATAACAATGTTGCAGACTACAAAGATAATTCAAATGATGGTATTATATATATTTTTTCGATACCTAATAACTATACTTAGTTGTAATAACTAATAATAATGATTGTTCATATTATTGATTTTTCGTTAGTACAAACATATTTTTTTTTTTTTATTTCGTGAAAGCCTTGTAAAATTGTTAGCCTATAGATTATAATATTATTGTAGAAGGACAGGATACATCGTTTCGTATTACTCGTAAATGTCTATTAAAACGACAAACTCGTGCTACAGATTTTACGGCTGACAAAGGCTAACAGTTTAAGTCCGTTTGCTCTTGTTTATATTAATAGTATAGTAAAACTTGGTTTACAAATCGTGCGTATCAATTATTACTTATTAGGTAAACATTTCAATCAATAGTAAATAGATTAGTATGATATAATGATAAGTTAGTAAACGGCGTTTGAAATAGGCAAATGTGGTACAGGAGTGTGTACAAACAATAAAATCATAATATATTATAATATTATAATTTATAAGACTTCCAACTTACTATAGTTTCTAATCACGTATTTGCACATTATAGTAATTTTATAATATTAATGAGCAATACATATTATATATCTCTACTTTATATATTTTACTGAAAACATTTTTATATATATATAGATTGATAAATATCGTATTATATTTAGGGAAATCCACGTTTATTTTTTAATGTTTATAATACTCATTCCTATCAATCAAATTATCTTATCCCGTTCATGTTTCACGTTGTTTTTTACTTATATTTACCAATGAATTATGGTAATATCATACAAAAATAGTATATTCGCAAATAACTTGACTTTATTATACTGGGTCATAATAATATAATCTCAACCATTTATGTAAAGATGCAATTGAATGATGAATCGCACACACACAATTAAAGTTGATTTTAGTCTCTAGTGATATTAGGTAACTTATTATATTGGTCATTACTTATTACTTATTACATTGAATTTTATATCCACATAAAAACGACTATCGTGAAAAGATGATTTATACTTAAATCTATTTACATTAATAGGTATTGCGGTGAAAAAAATGTATAGCATTATAATTTGTTATTTATTTAATGATTATTTAATTGAATGAAAGGCGTAAATGTATGCCACTTATTGCTTCTCGTGGGTTCCTATAATTGCTTTGTCCAGTTGTGATCTACAAAGCTATTTAAATTTAAATAAGATTGCCAAACTTCAAACAAATTGTGTGCAATACAATATCCTTATGTTTTTGTCAAAGAATTTTGTGGTGGAAAACATATCATATGATATTGTTCTCTTTTTACACTTGCGTACTCCGAAACTAGCCAATTACTACCAAACCCTGGCTTTTATGTTACGAAAGGAGACATTCCTTACTTAATGATTTTCATGTAAATATTAACAAGGTATTATAATGTAATGTATAATCAGTTATTTAAAATTTATTTTTCATCTTGATGTATTGATTTTTATTAGTAATATACATATATAATTAATATAATCAATACGTCATACATGCACATACGCGCCTAACTGACTATTTGGATATACTTGGATATTTATTTTATGGTTATATTTTTATTTAAAATAAAAATTGTATTCAATATACAATTATAAATTATAAATAAAAATCTTTTAAAATCTTCATTTAGTTATGTGTCATGTACAATAATTAAGTTCTGATAAATAGAGAGATATAAAATTGTATTCATTAATATTATTCTTATAAAATCTGTAGCTTAGCCAATTAAAATATATTTCAATTATTTAAAATATTTAACACTTGCCGTTAAATATTCTATCAATCGTTCTTAAAACATAAAAAAAGGAAAAGTAGGTAACTTTTTTTTTATTTTGGCATCGAATGTAACTATCGTAATTTATCAATGATTAAGTGGCTAAAATTCATATTTTGTTAGATTTAAACTAGATGATAAATTATTATTGTACACTATAAACGAATCTGAATGAAGATGAACTATCAATCTATATTACAATGTATATTTTATAAGACTAGGGTTTTTTGAAATTACTATTAAAGTAATTTATTATACATTAAGAGTATTAAGATAATTGTATAAGCTGATAGCTATATTATATTTAAATATGATTTTCACGACTAATACAACTGAAAAAAATCTTTAATCACTATTTTAATTTGGAATTTATTTATTTCGTATTTTAAATTTTTATTTATATAATATATACTTACAAGGTATTTGGTGATTTTCTATTTATTATTTTAATAAAAAAAATATTTAATACTTTAATAGTTAAGCTGTAATAAGCATGTGTCAAAGTACACTATTAATCATAAAAACCATGCACCTGTAGGGATTTGACTATACTTAATCTACTCAACTAACTAATTAGGTATACACTAAACATAATATGTAATAGTATTTATTCTCTTAAGATTTATGATTGTTAAGAATATTAATTTTATCAAACACTCGCATATTATAGTATATACTATTTTTTAGTTTCTTTCATAGACAGTAGACTTAAATAAGTAGGTACAATTATATTCATGTATCATAATATTATTGAATTTATATAAAATTGAATAAATATGAATAGGTTTAACATATCTTATAATTTTTCAACTAAAGATTAATTATGGCATAGAGTCAGATATTGTTGATAGATTATAATATGTACTACAAATACATTGATTTATATTTAATAAAAGATTTTTTTTCACTAAAAAGCTCATGATTGTTTTAAGCGGGTTATTATTTTCCTCTTCATCTATATGATAAGTTGGTTTTTATTGTATAAATTCAAAACAAAATAATTTTTATTACATTTTACAACTATTCATTTTACAAAGTAAAAAGTATTTGTATTTTTTTAAACATAATAAATAAACGTATTAATAAACATTTTTATAAAAATAGAAATATTCTATTAATTTTGTAATATTTTATTATTTAATGAAATTATTCAATTTATAAAATCAAATAATTTAAAATCAACCGGAAAAGTATTAATTAACTAGATATTTTTATGGCTTTTACATTTTTAATTTGTTTAGTTCATATTTAAATATTTTTAGATCGTTATATAATGTTTTTTTATTGATCATCAATTTTCAAACTCTAATAATAAAAATATACCTAATACAGAACCATATTATTACATCTTGACGAGCATAAAATCGATTGAAGATATAAGCGCCAAAACGAAATAAGAAAAAAATTCGTATCATACAAAAGTGCCAAAATCCTAAGTAACTGTTTTTAAAAAAAAAAACGGTACCTATAACCTATATAACAATCCACCAATTTATTAATATTATATTTATTTTTATTCACATGTATTATATTTTAAAGATTATTGACAATTTTCAATATTTTTAAATAGCTAACTATGTAAAATGTATAAAACTATAAAATGTGCAAGTGATATGTAATTTTTGCTTCTTTGGCGTTTACGTCATATAGCCCATAAAACGACATTGTGCCATTCAAAGGTCAATTACATTGAAACATCCAGTTCTATATAATATGTAATATGAATAGCCGTATAGGTATTATTGTTATTATTATTTTATATTATTCTAAGTAATGAGCAAAGATTGTATTGATTTTACTTTATTTTCTATGAATATTTTTATAGTTTAAATTTTATTTTGGAAACTTATTGTTTTTATCTGATAAATTGATATTATTATTATTTAATTTAAGGTGCCTTATTTAAATTGTACATATTACTATATTAGTATAATGATACGACGATTAACGACCAACATGACAACTTGTATGACTGTTGATTGAAGATATATACAATACTTACATTTAACGTTTTATTATATAATAACAGTTCTAATGTAATACTTTTTAATACTATGTAGTTTCAACTTTTAGATACATCTAAAAGACAAGCATAAATGCATAATTATAGTTTAATATAAAATCATTTTAATAGCTTTATTTTCTGTCGAAGTATAAGATGAACGTGACCTGTGGAATTTATTACATTTTGTATTCATTAGTAATTTTCAAAATAAACTATATTATCTAAAAGTTTTACCCAACTTCAATTTCGTCAAAAAAAAAAAAAAATATATTAAACTGAATTTAATTCTTGATAACATTGTAATTTTCTGGGTTTGTAATAAACATTGCATCTTTGCTTTTATTACAGTGCCTAATCTATAAGCCACTTTGGTTTCATTTTTTTTTTTTTTTGTTTTTTTTTCTCATTATAATTTATATAGCTGGAATGTGAAAAGTTAAACCAAATATAGTTCGTTATAATTAATAATCACGCAATAATAACACATTGTATAATAGCTGATTATTATACTATAAATTACAATATAAGCTACAATTTATTATACATACATTATTTATTTATACATAGCGTATTAGCATTGACTATAAATCTTTTAGATGAAAAATGAATAGGTACAAAAAATAACCATGCGCTTAAGGTCCCCACACACTGCAGCGGTGGCGGTAAAATTGTGTCCGGACTCATTTTAACGCTACCGCCACCGCCACCGCCACCGCTACCGCTGCAGTGTGTGGGCACCTTTACTCAGGATGCTAAATGATGTTAGGTAAACATTAAAGTATTAACATTTTAAAATAGTATTAAAATCAATAGTTTGTACACTATTAGTTTAGATTAAATAAATTTAATACCTATCATTATGTACACAAACGTTTGATGAATAAAAAAAAATGTATAGGTAGATTTGTTTAAGCCATCATTCCATATCGAATTTCATAAACCCTACAAATTAGAACACGATTTATAAATATAAGTATATAATATGAACGATGAGATTCTTATAAGCACGTAATAGTGTAATACTACGTATAATTATTTTAAATATCCCACAATATATTTTTACGATTTTACCATGTTGGTATGTACGTGCGTGGTCTTATAAAATCAAATCTCATCATCTATGAAAATGACCGAAGAACAATATGTAAAGTGCACGAATTACTGGAACTTTAGAACCATCACTCGTGTAATTTTCTTTATCCGGCGCTGCCCGGGTTTTGCTTTGTCTGCCAGATCACGTGATCCTATTCCTCTTTTGATAAGCTGGTGCTGAGGGTAATTCGTACGCACACCAGTTACTTTTACAACCCTGAACAATTACACGGATATTATACCCTACGCCCCTTAAGTTAAACGAAACTTCGACTGTTAATGGACTTTGAATTTTATACTCCCTAATTGGATATAATAGCAGGTTACCGCCGTTGTACATAATTTTAAGGTCAAACCCATCTCGCTTAAAATTTGTAAGTAGAAAATATAGTTTCTTTTACCGGTCCTTTCTTCAAACGCTGGTCCCGTATATGCACTCCATTATTATTATTGTTACTTTAATATACTCTCGTCTATTATATGTCCGCCCGCTCACTAAATCCGGTGTTATTAACGCGACGTGACGACGAGGTCTGTAGGTATATTCTAGACTCGTTTCTGTACGTGAACTGACTTTTTTACGTCTCTTCGCATTGTACAGACAGGCATTGTTAATCACGGTGTAAATATTATATATGGATTATTATTATTATTATTAATTTTTTTTTTACCGTCTTTTTAATGACACACGGTGGAAATCCTTTTCAGTGAAAGAAACAGTAATACTTTTTAAATCCTTTTGGGGTAATTTATTATTTTCACGTCGTTCTCGGGGTATTTTTTTCACGTACATACTGTTAAATTTTGAAACGGATTTTGTGTTAAATTCAAGCTGTTTGTGACGGCGGACAGTTCACATTAGTACGTTACGGTCGTCCACTCATACGATATATATGACAATGAACGAATTGGCTCAAATGTCAATAACACTAATCCAAACGCGGGTCAACAAACACCCTGTGTAGCTGCAAAAGTGCATAGATAATATAACTAGCTGTAAGGTTTCCACCGGAGTCCAGAGCTTTGTGCTTTTTAATGGCACAGTTCATTTTAGGTAATCGTTTATGCGGCTCTCCTTGGGGAATATCTATATCCTGCCCCTGTTTGCGTGAGTAAAAAGTAACAAAAAAAAATATTAGACCAGCTGATAGCGTTGTCTAAGGTCGCTTGTCACATTGCGCAATGTTGATGTGGTATATTTCCAGGTTTCCATAATGACGAAATCTCAGTCAAAAGAAGACCTTATTGGTTCCAAAGAGCAGCTGCGTGGAGATCGTAAATCATTCGTCTTACCACCCGATTATGTGTTATCACCCACAGAAAAAAAGTTTCTGTTGCTCGCTGAGCGAGGAGACTGTGCGTCTGTTCAGAGGTATGTAAATTATGACATGGGAGTTATTGGCATCCTAAGAAAATAATTACCACGGAATTTCCATTACACAGAAAGCAGAGGGAAATAATTTGATTCAAAGAAATTATCCAAAAATATACTTGAATATTTTATTTCTTTCCATTAACATTGTTCAATATTAATAAATTGTGAAAAAAAACTACCATGTTATTGATCTTTGGAATAGGGAATTTTATCAGTATAAGATATAAAATGTATTTTTTTTTAATGGAAATTGATAAGAAATTTTTAAAATATACTTATACTTTCTATTTTCATTTTTTTTCAATTTATATAAATTTAACTAAATAGATTTATAACATAGCATGGATTAATGATAATTGTATTTAATATTGAATAGTATGAGTATAAATTAATCACCGACATCAAAATAATCAATAATTTTATTTTATACATTATACCATATTCATTATTATGCCTTGTCCTATTACTACGGATAGAGTGCTGACATTAGGTAAAAGCAAACCATTATATTTTATGTAGGTTATTGGAAGAACACAAAGGTCAGCCGGATATACTTAATATTGACTGCACGGACCCATTGAACAGATCGGCCTTGATAACAGCAATTGAAAATGAAAACATGGATTTGATACAGTTGTTGCTCAAAGCAGGGATCAAGGTTAAAGATGCATTGCTGCACGCTATCAAGGAAGAGTACGTGGAAGCGGTGGAACTTTTACTAGAATGGGAGGAAAAAATACACGTCGTTGGAGATCCCTACGTAAGTTTGCTTACAACTTCAGATACAACGTATCCTTTACATGGATGTTATACATACATTATCCATATGACTTTTGTATATTATGTGATTACAGTCTTGGGAAGCAGTGGAATCGTCGGCTTCGACGTTTACGCCTGACATCACGCCACTGACACTTGCAGCTCACATGAACAACTATGAAATATTAAAGATCCTTTTGGACAGAGGTGCTACATTGCCCATGCCTCACGACGTCAGGTTCGCCTAACATAAATTACAATATGATGATATATGATTTTTACAAACGTTTAATATTCATTAGTTAAAATTAAATTACATGACGCTAGCCATAAACTCCAAAAAACGTTCGTAGAATAGAATTAATTAATGGGTAGTATTATATGCAAATGGGTTGATGCATAGTACATGAAAACGACTACACTACTACAGGGCGGCCACCTACGCTTCTGGCAAAGGGTAATAGAAAAAATAGAAAAATAACTGGCAATAGGGTTTTTTGTTTTGTATGTTTTGTAGTTAGTACATACAATGTTAAAATATATTATATTTATTAATATTATTATAGTATAGTTAAATAATGTTGAACCAAAGACAGTAATTTTTTTGTTATGTAATATACCGTTATTTTTGACAATAAATGTGTAGGAGTATTAATTCTATACTGAAAAAATGTAAATCATTTTAATTTATAACCATAGCTGGTATAAGTTTAAAAATTAAATCAATTCTAGATTAAACGTGACGTGCACTCATACGGGTTCGTACATTTCGGTCATCCCTTAATAATTTGATACTTGAAAACCAAGTTTAATCAAGAAGAAATTTTGGTTTAAAGAATAAAAATTTTTTTCTTATTTAGTCATAAAAATAATTAGATAAGTAGTATCGAATGAACGCGTTGAGTAAAATGTTGTGTGAGAACAAAATGTAATAATGAAAATAATAATTCACTATATAGTATATACATTCTCTTTTAGCTGTACTGAATTTTTAAAGCTTATATTAAAATTATAATCAAAAAATATTTGTACGATTTCATAAATAGGATTACCTATTAATGGGTTGACTTTTTTTAAACATTTTCATTTCCCTAAAACAATGTTTCAAGAAATGTTTTGGAAAAATATATAGAATATTCTTAGATTAATCTTTTGATAAATGTAATTTGAATGGTTATAAAATAATTCATGTTCTTAAGCTGATCTTAATGAAATATATTAATTAATTGCCATTTTGTGGTCGGCAAAAAGTTCATTAAACTATTACGTAATGGGAATCCACAGTTTTGTTATTTTTTTAACACATGGAAAATTATAATTGTATATTATAGTTTTTATTCTTGAATGTTAAGTTCTTCAAACTCCAAAAACTATTTTATTGTATATACTCGTATCATACTATCATTAAATTGACGATTATATTCATTCATTATTTCAGGTGTGGTTGTGACGAGTGTATTACATCAAACACACATGATTCACTTCGTCACTCGCATTCGAGAATAAACGCATACAAAGCGCTTTCGTCTCCATCCCTGATAGCACTATCCTCAAGAGATCCACTTCTGACCGCTTTCGAATTAAGTTGGGAGCTTCGCCGACTTAGCACAATGGAATCTGAATTTAGAAATGAATATAATGTAAGTATATTAGGCTATAGTGTATTTCACGTTAATATTTATAAACGCATATTGTTACTTAATTATATTAAATAATTTTTTTTTTATTATATTTTATACATTATATTATTGAACTATTTTAACTTACATTTACAGGAAATGAGAAATACTGTTCAAACATTTGCTACATCACTGTTGGATCATGTGAGGACATCATATGAACTGGAGATTATGTTGAATCATAACCCTAAAGGTGATCCATGGGAACCTGGCGAGAGGTTGACCCTGGAACGTTTAAAATTGGCGATCAAATACAAACAAAAAGCGGTAATCTTATTTATTGAAATTAATATTTTAACAATAATTAAAATAAAATAATATGTTATTTTTAGTAATATCTTAATAAAACTCTATAAATTAAAATGTGTTTTCATGTTTGATTCTTAGTACTCGACTAAAAAAAAAACGCTAAACATAACTATCCTAGAAAAGCTTGAAATTACTTCATACCAAGCTTTAAACATTTTATTAAAAGCTTAGGTTGAAAATAAAAATAATAAACATGTATAACAATTATTATCCACTAGAGTACTAGACAGTGTATATTATAAAATATATATTATAGTGACGTACATTTCTGCAGAATTTATTATAAACATTTTTTTGCACCATAATAATATAATTATTATCATGAGTTGGAATGTTTTTCTTTTGTTATTTCATTTAAAACACTGATGTTATTAAATTGAAAATCCAATAATATATCGATTGCAACAGTTCCTCTAATAATAGACCATAAAAATTGCATGCAATAATATATTTATAGACTTATAGACTAAAGTGCACTTAAGAATTATTAAAATTACCTATAATAAATTGTTATTCATTTTTACTGCTTAATATAATATTGTGAAATTCTAAATTATTTTTTAATTAAAAAATTTTGAAAATATTGATGCACATATTTTAAAATATTTATTCACTAAATAATTTATGGTAAAAAAGGAGGTTATCATCATTTGAAAAACAAAGATTTATATCTTCACAGAAAACTCTTTAAGTAAAAATTTAAAAATATAGCCTAAAAGTTTCCAAGAATCAGAATTATAATAAACTCATTATTAAATAAAATAAAATAAATGGTGGTGTAACTGCTTGGTGAATCAACCTGTATTTAAAATATAAAAAGTGGGTAAAATATTTTATTATATCAAAAAATATAATATACCTCGAATATTGTAAATAAGTTGATAGCACTGTGAAAATATTTTTATAATTTTTATATAAATACTGCACAAATACTCAAAACTAAGATAATTTTAAATTTTATAATTATAAATAACTGATCAATAATATTTAGATAAAATATTATAGACATAATGCTTATGGATATACGTTGATGGTTTATGTACAGTGTACATTGTACACACATAGGTAAAATGATAATATAGAAGTATAGAGTATAGCAAACAATATATTATATCTATAGTATCTTCATTTACAAATCAATATAAATTATAATACTTATAAGTTATAACAGTTGTAAGTATTATGATATATATACTTACATAAATATAATATAATATACATTAAAAATTTAATATGTATATAATACATTAATAGCATACAGAACTTTTTGCTTATAAAGTTATAAATATTTTAAAAAATAAATCACAAAATTATTACATTGTAAATCAATAATTATATAAATACTTAACAATTTTATTATAAATTTAATTTAAATTGCAATGCATAATAATACTCGTATACAAAACACTATGAATAAGTCTATTTTTTTTAAATTTATAGTTTGTAGCTCATCCAAATGTTCAACAATTGTTAGCCGCAATCTGGTACGACGGTTTACCTGGGTTTCGTCGGAAAAGTATGGTCGGACAAATGATTGAAGTTGGGAAACTTGGGGCGATGTTCGCAATGTACGGTTCGATGTACATGCTAAATCCAGAATCAAAAATGGGCCAGCTAATGAAGAAACCGTTTATAAAATTCGTCTGCCATTCGTCTTCATACGCATTTTTTTTGAGTACGTTAAACTATATGCAGTCGCATCAAAGTTAACGATAATGCTGTATTAGTATTTCTGTGGAATAATTATAATATTATAATAATTATTTAAATTTATATTTTTTCACAAAGCAATTAGATTGCAGTTTTTAATATACATATATTTTGAAACAATTTTAATTGTTTTTATTTTTGGTGTATGTATATGAAGTTAGTAAGTTAAGTTAAAAGTTTAAAGTAAAAGTTAAATATTATCATAGGTACTATGTCAATTTTTAGATTCTGAACGAAGTGATGAATGTATTGATTTTACAATGATGTGTGTTTTTTTTTTTTTTTTTTT
>VUJU01003628.1:0-24381 GCA_009835225.1 Aphis craccivora | reverse complement strand
AAAAAAAAAACTTGATGTTCAATAAAATTACCTAAATATGTGTAATATCTTAATAATTTTATCATTTAATTTAATTATAATCGACAGTTAATTAAGAAATTCAGAAATACCTTTCTGAATGATAAATACTTCATTCCTTGGGCAATTTGATGTCCAAATGATATTAAATCCAATTCCGTTATGTTGTAAGTGAGATTTGTTCCTTTACCCGGTTTATTGCTTGATGGTGGTCTGTTGTGTCTTAAGAAATCTCTGAGGTTACCGCGTAATGCGAATTCCATAAGCACGTACAAAGGTCCATCTTGTGAACAACATCCATATAAACTTATGATGTTCACATTTTTACCGATCACTTTCATAATTTCCATTTCCGATACTAAATCTATCATGTCGGAATCAGTGTGTCCATCTACTCATTAAACATAAATTAAATAAATAGAATGTATTTTTTTGAAATATATACCGAAAGAATTAAACAATAGAAATAATTTTATTCCACATAACAATAATATAGCTAGCTACCTACCTTTCAACATTTTTACAGCGACCTTGTTCATTCCATTTTCGCGTATAATTCCATCGATTTTTCCACGTACAACTTTACCAAATTCTCCTTCACCCATAGTTTTACCAAGTAATAGTTTGTCTCTCGGAAATTCAAAATTGCGATCGATTGGCAGTTTGTATTTGGTCAACCAAGTCCGGTCATTTGTGGTTTTGCTTTTCTTATTTTTTATATTCACTACTGGTTTTATCTGAAAAAAATAATTAGTTAGATATGTTATATCACAAAGGATTTATTTTAATGTTGATATTTAATAATGTAAATAAAAATATATGTCCGTCATCGTAATATTGTAAAATTATATTTATATTATAAAATGCAACTTACTAATAATTCGTTGACATCGGTTATTTGTAGTTTTTCGATGATTATTTTCTTGGTCCATTGAGTGATTCTTTCGTTTCCATCAGACTGTCTGGCCATCAACTCTTTTTTCTTCTTTTGTCTATGCACTATCATTATGACGCAGGCCAAAATTATCAATTCGTAGATTATGACCATAGTAATTGTATGGTACACTTTTAATTTAAAAACTTTATTTTTCGGTACTTCCAACGCTAAAATATTTTAATTGGACTCTCAATTATCTTAAATTTTAATCAGTGTTATAATAACAAAAACGTTTTTCTTTACTCCAATTACGTACTGTTAATCACTTTCAAATAGGCACTAGCATAGACCGTGTCATTTTTCAATATGGCTTTGCATGTATACCACCCTTCGTTCAAATGCGTTACGTCGATCAGTTTCAATAACTCCGCGATGATGAACTCGTTGCTAGAGCTATTGCTATCCTAATAGCATTATTATATGAATCATATATTAAAATAATTTATTTTTGGTATCCATTTTAAGTAGTTAGAGATAACAATAAACTATTTAAAAAGGTTACTGCTTTAACAGAGCCGTCAAATAAATGGGGACAAACATGCTGGAGAATGTGCAATAAAAAAGGTAGGTAATGAATAGTCACCATGAAGAGTAGCTTCAGAACTAATAAAACATGGGAATAATCAAGATATAAGACGAAAATTTTTGTTTGGCGAAGCAATGAAATATCAGTTGACACAACATTTAAAACTGCTCTCTTCACGGTGAAAAAAAAATGAGAGTTTTGTGAACTTTTGGATGGTAATAAAAATTTAAAAAAATTATATTATTTATTATATGATTTGAATTTTACGATTCCAACAAAAATATTTAACAGTTCACGTATACTGACCAATAATAAGCAGTTAAAAACTAGAGTAAGTAAGATAAATAAGCTAGTCAAACAGGATATTCGAGATTGTTTTTGAGGATGATGAAATTTCGATGGTGTGTCCAGGTAAAAAAGATTGTATAATAAAGCATAAAATTAAAAAACAAAAAGAACTTCAATAATGTTAAGTGGGTTAGCAAAAATTAATTACTTAAGAAAACCCAATAGTTATTTTTTATTCCCCCATTGAACATTATTTATAAAATGATCCCATGAAAAATTGGTAAATATCTTGGGTCGCCACTATACAAAGGTTCAAAACCACTGTAATCTAAACTGATACCCTGAAACGTTGACGTATCAAATTCTTGCGAAAAGTTAACTATAAATTTGGCTATGTATCATTTTGTAAAATTGTTTAGCCATTTTGGGATGTACAACATAAAGTTTCGAAAGTGATACACGATTGTGCAAAGTTCGTGTAAATATTGAGTTTTTTAGTTTCAGCGTTATTTAAAAAGAATATAATTAACAATGCTAACATAAAAGAGTTCGCTCGTCAAGTCTGTTGTCATATTGATAATATAGCCTGTTTGCAAAGAATTTATGGTTATTTCAAGGACTTACAAATTTATTATCGTTTATTTAAGATAGATACTACAATCACTTACTTTAAATGGCAAATAAAAGTGAAATTTTTACCAACAAAAACAATAAAAGTCAATCTGTAAAATACACGGTGAAAGACAAAATAACTGTTTCAGGCTTGGACGATGTAAACACCTTCAATTATGAGTATATAAAGTATTTGAACTATGATAAAAATGTAATACATAATACAAAATTGAATCCTAATGAGGTGATAATTCACAGTGATTTCTCAGAAAATTACTCGATGAAATATTCAACAGAAATATAGGCATTTCATTTTGATGGTAGTTGAAAACAGTATACTTTTCACCCATCGCAGATATATTTTAAAAAAGATAAGTAACCTCAGTAATATCACAATCGATGTGTACTCTTTCTGAATGTATAAATCATGGTCCTGCGGCTGTTTGGGGCACATCTACAACCTATTTTTCAATTCACACAATGCAGTGTTCCACAAATCAGCATTTTTCATTTTCTGACAGATAGTCCTACAACACAATACTATATTATAATAAAACCATATTTTTTCTAATCACCAATTCCCTTCAAAATTTAATTGAAATCTCATTATGTCCATGGAATAATATGAAAGATGGTCATAAAAAAGGTGCTCTAGATGGTGTTGGAGGTTGTCGTATAAAGAAAACGGCCAATCAAATTGTTGCTCATGGGGAAGACATAAATTGCTTTAAAAGCTTTGTAAAGATTTTAAAAGAGAACGTCAGAAAAGTGGAAATAACTTTGGTTCATGAGCAAAATATTCAATCAATGAAAAATAATATACCACCAGAAATTCTTTCTTTCAAAGTACATCAAGTTGTATTTATGAAAGAGTTTCCCAATAAATTAGTTATGAGAAAACAAAGTTGTTTTGATTGTTATGATTGTGACATGTTTTCTTTAGGACATCATAATATTATTTTATCAACTAATGAGGAAGCAGATTGCCTAAAAAAATTCCCAGTTGAAGTTAAATGTGATGTTCGATATATACGACATACAACCAACATCGTCAACTTTAGAGTTTAAGTCAAAAAATACTTCCTACTTTGAAAAAGATTCTAAGAAGTCGGCAGATGCTCTAGGTTTTCGGTACGTTCGTTGTATTGAAAAATAAAACGAAGGTAATTCTATCACTGTAAATAGACTAAGAAAACTTGGGAACTCCTTCACAGAATTTATTGTAACAGATAATAATAACAGTGTAATTGGTACAGATTAATTTTCGCAGGTGCTTCCAAATCCAAATATGTTAATAAAAAAAGAGAAAAGTTTTTTTTTGTTTCCTATTAAAGTCAATTGCAAAGAAAAAGATAATTTAGAATTTTAGTGTTAAATTTGGGTAATTATATACTAGTCATCAATAAAACTAGATTTTCCCCACCAAAAAGTTCATATTATATTTTAAGTTTTTATAGATATAGGTATTTTTGTTTTTAATATTTTAAACCAAGGTTTGGTTAAGTTTTTTTCAAGCATTCAAAATGTGTTATATTGTTCAAGACTATTCAAGTGTTATATTTATAAAATTAAAAAAAAGGTGCTTTAATTGTTTGTGATCTTAAAGGTATGAAAGTTAGATTTCAAAACAAAAGATATTAAATACTCATTAAAAAATTATGATTGTTAATAATTTCATATTTTTTGAAATTTTAAGTCAATGTTAAAATTATATGTTTAGGTGACTTTGTTATATTGTTAAGAAGTATATTTAAGCTCAAAAGTACTATTGTTATATTTTCTAATTTTAAGTTACAGCTGTTGTTGATATTAATTTGTATAGAAAAATACATAATATTTATGTATAGGTACATAACGTACTATATACGTGCATATTTTTTCATAATTATTTCTCTCTCCCTACATCCGAAATATCTCCCTATATTTTGAAAATTTCAAAAGTTAAATATATACAAAAATATTAATGATTATCTGTGCACACTCTATGAGGGTGTAGTAAAGTCAATACAGATATGTAATTAACAAAAAAAAAAAAAAACGGTGAAATTTAGTTTTTATTATTGGAAAAAAGTGTAGCTTGAAAAAACCCATAAATTTAAAATAATATATAATATTATATCAAAGTACTCTATGGTTAAGGTACGTTAAGTAATTTATTTAAAGATATATAACCGTCTCTAGTGATTTCAAGTCTTTTTAATTATTACACATACTATATAATACGTATTTAACACATATATTATATATTTTTAACCTACATAATTATAAACCTATAGTATTCAATTTTAAAAGTATTGGTTTATACCTTAATAATAATGCCGTCATCCAAATTTGTATCGTTGACATTCTTGAAACTGGTGTTATGATACAACCATTCAATACATGGTTTCTGATCGGCCTCCACATTACAATCAAACGTTGCGTTGGTGTGAACGAGTGCGGTGATGTTATTCCCTTCTTTAATGTAGACCATACCAGGAAATTTTTCTGTTTTAAAATTGTTATTGATTTCATAAAATTAGTTTCAATATTCCGTGGTTTTTTCAAAATCGGTTAAATATTATAATACAATTGATTACTAAACGATGAAATGATAATTATCTCTAAGCTTACGTTTTACTTCTACTTTATAAGTGAAATCTATAAATCCGTTCTCGTTGATCACTTTACACTTGTAACTACCGGAATCCTCCATTGTTAAGTTGTGTAGTATTATGGACCTTTGAGAGTATATAATTACACCCCATTGACGTCGAGGTGGCGTGACTCCGTCTTTGTACCATGATATGTTCAGTAAAGGATTGGCTATATTATAACACAATGATATTTATAATTGTGTTATATTGTGTTTAATTCAAATTGAATAACTTAAAATTGGAAAATTTCAACATCTACTACTCTCATCAGTTTATAAAATTGACAATTACCTTCAGCTTCACATTTCAATTTTATCGTATTTCTTTCGTAGCCTACCATCACTCTGTCAACACTATTGAGATCTTTAAATTTAGGAGCAGTCGAATTTATTTCAGTTTGATTGACAGCAGGAACATTACTCGTCTCGTCTAAAATTAAAACAATAAAACTGATTATAGTAAAAATTAGAGTATAAACAATAAACATTATATACTATAGGTACCTATAAATATATTTTTAAACTTTAATTAAATCTTCTACTAAACATAAAAATTGGATAATATATTAATGAGGTTAAATTTCAATAAATTAGTACAATAAGTTTGTATACCTAAAAATATATGCATAATTGCAATTGTTTTACTTCTGAATTAATTGCTAATATTTCACAATTAATAATAAAATCTCATTATAAACAATACTTCATTAGCATATTTTATTTTAATGTTAGATTAATTTAAAATAATAAAATCATGTTATTACTTTGACATAATGTTTTAAAATTTCATAAAATTTCTTATTTTTAAATATTTCATTTAAGTTAGATAAATCAAAAAAAAAAATAATACATAATATTATAGATGTTCATAATATCATATTTGGAATAACATGATTAACTGATTAACACTATTAATTCGATATTTATATATGCGAGCACTGGCAATGGTTTCACATCTTCTCGATGAAAAAATATGATAAATACATTAAAATACATAATCTATATCGGCAGCTATATTTGTAACCGACATTTTTAGAAAAAAATATTCATGCATAAAGTCTTCCTATGCTTCTTAATACCTAATTGTTTAGTATATAATAATATAATCACACATATGCAGCTATAGATGATCTGTTTGAATTTGAAATACACAACGTGAAATAAAATAAAATATTAAACTAATATTTTTATAAAAAACAATTAAGTTTATTTATCTAATTATCTGAAGTTAAAACCATACATTGATTAATGCATTTATTCTATTACAGTTTTATACCTTCTAATGTCATGGTTTTTAACTGGGTTGTCAGGCACCATAATTTTAATAGACCGAAGATTACTGCAAGTACCGTTAGTAATATTTTGAATAGAGTCGAATTATTGACCATTTTTCAATTTTCTGGAAAAAAAAAAATTAATTTAGGATAATAAACTAACAACTTTATAAAAAGTACAATAAATCATTCAAAAAATTAGGATAAATAAAAAATGTTATAATTATATAATGTTTAAATTAAGTTGGTAGATTAAAGTTTTGCTAGAAATACAAGTACACAAATAATCCATAGAATAATATTATTGGGTTACAAGTATTAGGTAATATTTTTAACTAAATTTGTATGATGGAATTTTCTATACAGGACATAGGACTATAATAATTATGAACTATATACTATATTTTTCTACGCTATATTATTTAAATTATACTTGGGATGTTGGCAAACATAAATAACTAAATATTCCTAAATTTATTCTTGGGTACCTAGTTAACACCTAGATGTTAGCGCATGAAATGCTTACAATACTAGAGCAGCTTTAGAACAACCTTGTAGAACTTAAAGATATGTTTAAGGAAATAAATAAAATAATATATAGGTATTTATATTGTGGACTATATAGTTTATATACTAAATGTTAGGACGATTCATTTTACTGCGATCAGATGCAGTCATATTTAAGAATTGTTCACAATGAAAAAATTTGTGTTGGATAGAATAGAGATGCACTTGGCGACATCATTTTGATTGGTTTTATTTGGATTGGCAAGTAGAGCTTTTTTTATACTATTGTTTGGGTATGATAGAGCCACTCATTTGAATGTTATCTTTCATAAGTTTATCTACATCACCAACTTCATATGCCGATACTCTGCTTGCTAAGAACTGTTCAATTTCAGTAAATTAAGGTAACTCTATGGTAGATTGTCCGAGTTTCCACTTTCCACTTACTCACAGCATCTAATTTGGAGTATACTTAAGCGCCATAAGCGGTTAGCCAAGCATCCCAATTTTCTACTGGTTGTTTTAATGCTTTCAAAGCACGCACCTGTGATATTAATTGGTGATGTAACTTTCGCAGTTCAGTGGCAGAAGGTTGATTGACTTGTGGTGTAAAAAACAGTGAGCGAATATGAGATTGTCTATTGTGGACTATATAGTTTATATAATAAATATTAGAACAATAGTAATAATGATAATAATAATAATAATCAAAATCACAGCAAATATTTAAATAATACCTATAAATAATAATGTAATATAATATAATATAAAGGACACAGCAAATATTATAGGAATAATATAAGAATAAAGTAATAATTGTTTTATTTTGGTTATCCGCCTTACAATTTTTTCTTTTAGCTAGATACCTATGTATATATATATATATATATTATATACAGTGTGTTCACCAATTTAGGGAACACTGAATTTCTCGGCCGGATTTTTTCGGAATAAATCGATTTTTTTTACAAACTGGTGGTATATGAATACACATTTTTCGATACATTTCAAATTTTTTTGAAATTTTGGTCTGCGCGAGCTCAGTAAAACCTTTTTTTTTTAATAGCAACACCTATTTTGAACACCATATTTGGATATTCCTATTTTTTTTTTTTTTAAGCAATTTTGATGTATCAACTATGGTTTTTAATTCAAAATTGATTGAATAAGAGCCATGTTAATTTTAATAAATTATACACTTTTTTTTATTATTTTAAAAAATTTAAAATTAGTTCTTATTAGTTACTTTTTGAATATTTATACGTTTTTTTTTTTTTAGAAGTGTCATAAACAAAACTAACATAATATGGGTATAAAATTATAACACTTATAAAAAAAAAAAAAAAACGTGAGAAAAAAGTGACTGGACGGCAAAGCTGTGAACCTTTGACGGATACGGTACTAACAAACATGAACTCAGGATCGGTCATACAGTGCTAACCATCGGCGTAGCAAGGGCGGGGCAGGGGTGAGCACTTGCCCACCCCTGCTGTATTCAATTTGCTCCTCAAATTGAATTAAAACAATATTTTTTTATATAATTTATTATTATTGGCATTTTTATGATCTTGTTTTAATTTCCCCCCCCCTTGATAGAAATCCTAGCTACGCAAATGGTGCCAACACTGTTTTTGAATTACAACAATATAAAGAAATCAATTTGATTAAAAACAAGTTAAACGCAATTAAGGTTTATTAAATTTTTAATTTGTATACCTTAGGTTTTAAAATTTACTAAAAATTTTTATTTTCTAACACATGAAAAGTTCGTAGATCCAGAATTGTTATTATGGGGCGACTGGCGATAATTTATAATTCAGTATTTGTTTGAAATAACGTAAAGTAAAATTTAATTTTAAACTTTTTATATATATAAACTATTAAGTTTATTTTGCTAATAATCTGAAGTTTAGGTCAAATAATTTTAGTTATGTTATTACGCCGTTACCGTCTTACCGACCCTAGGATATACAGCGGTTATCGGCTAACGACTTGGGAGAGGGGGGAATTAATATAGAATATCAAGCTTATTCGGATATACATTAATAATATATTAAAACGTCAAATGTAAAACATCAATGTGCGATTGTGCACAATGTACTTTTCAATACCATAATTAATAGGTATAATAGAAAATAATTTACGTAAACAAAAAAAAATATGTATAAATATAAATATGTAGGTACATTTATAAATACATAAATGATTATTAGTACCTAGGTATGAAATAATTTATTACATACCTACGTAATTGAGCGCCCAAATCCAAATAATACAACATAATATAATACAAGCAACATAATATTATAAATAAGTAAAGACCTGTATGAGATGACATCAACCCGAACGACGGCCAAGTGGAGACGACCAGATGACGAGAACAGTGCTTCCTATGATCGCACTCGCATATACTGCACGTTCAGAGCAACGTCGCCGCCGGGGAGTGGAACAGCGGAGTGCCCGGCGTGCCGATGATACATGTACTGACCGATCGACGGCGACGGCAATTCAGATTATATATTCTCGGCGGTTCATCCGAACGAATTATTGATTGCGCGGTAACCATGACAACATGGATGTCAGCAAAATACGAGTTTTGGAACGGATAGCGCACCCACCCTTCCCGGCCGCAGTCATGGTTTGCCGATACTATCCATTTTGTCATGAGACGAATTAGCTTATCGATGGGGTGTGGAGTGGTCGAAGATCAATAAGTTGCTGACATAGGTACCTATATATTTCGTCATGGCCGTATCGCCGATATTGGCGACACGAACTAAGCCGACGGCAAAGCAATGAGAGAACGCACCACCTTCGGCGTTAAATAGGCACATGATAATAATATCATGATGAAATGAATAATATTATATTAAATTATTAAATAGAAGCGGTTCCATCCATTGCAATACGTTCAAAGATAAAAAAAAAAACAACGGTGACGCGAAAAAATGGTACCCCATCCGTTCAATAACAACAACTCGCCATCCGACGAGCCAGAGAACAGCGGTGGCCTAATCGAGACGTACAGCGAGGGTCGCGTAATTGTGATGTACAGCGAGGGTCAAGTAATCGACAACAGCTGATTGTTACGGCGCAGTGACGTATTTAAGGGGGGGGGGCTTAGGCCCCGTGTGGTAAATTTTGGAGAGCATTTTAATATAAAACGGTATCTAGGTCATTTGGGTGATAAAAAAAGTAATTTCACTCAGATAACCTGGAGCGTAAAATTCCTAAATTTGTCTCTGTACAGGACTAAACTTGCACCGGTTCAAATCGCATTTGCGTGAACAAATGCATTTATTCGATTACCTAAGCTTTATAGTTTATACCATTTAAAATTATGTTTTTTGAATGGGCTGATCCGTTGAATTGAAAAACAACAACCAAATACCAACAATACCGATAGTAATATATTAAAATATTAAATAGACTCCGATAATTGATATTTTTTTTTAATTTTATGGGGAAAAAAAATAATTATTTTAATTTAACATAATATTATAACACATATAGAAAAAGAAAAAGAAATTATTCAAAAAAATTTATAAAACAGTTATTAAGTATAGTTAAAATCAAAATAATAGAAGTATAAGTTTTAGGAACCCCTATAAAAACGCTTATAAGCTTACTGATTATCTATGCCGACTGTAACTGATAATAATCCGTACCGATTAATAAACATATCGAATATAAGTCTGTTTGTTATGTTTGCTATCATTACGAATTTGATGGTATCCCAACAGTTGGTCGATGACGTATGTTATTTTTCTTATAAAAATATATACAATCAACATTTTTTTATTAGCAAAAACTGTACACTAATATTTATGAGAATATATATATTAAATGTATTTAACCTAACCTGTTCTTTTATCTATTATTTCTATAGTATTTAGTGTGTGATTTTGTATAAATTTTATTAAAATTTGTCTAATACATAATTTATAAACAGATACCTACCTAATATATTTCCATTGTTGAATAATTCCTTTGAAGGGTAGTATTATGGAAAGGCGAATGCTACTTTTATAGTCATTTCTTGGACAATATGTAATGAGTATGTTCTGTTAGAGCCTCCCCAACATGTTGGCCGTACAATAAAATTGAATTACAAAGTGTCATGTATAATTGTCTAATAGTTGAATTGTCAAGAAATCGAATTTTATAAAACAAAACAGTTAAGCTCCTCATCTTATTTTTAATTTGCTGTACATGTTCTGACCATCTTAAAATGAAATCAAATGATTGATCATAATGGTTGTTCCATTCCATAATTATTATACTAAATTAATTATGATGTTGAGTTTAAGGAAAAATGCAAATCCCAAGACTGTCTTTATAAATGTTATAGAAAATTGTGCTGCTAATTGTGTTTTGTGTATTACCTAATAGAACGATAATTTTTGCTGTACATAATTATATATATTCGGGACTAAATAATTTCCTGCTTAAATTTATTAAGTAATAATGCAATATGAATCCTTATCTATATCTATCATTACTAATGAGCAAATGAAACTAACAGGAGATAATACAGTACCTATGTTTCCGATGTTAGTTCGATAGTTTCCGATGGCAAATTGAATATCCTTGATGCATTATAGAAGTCAAAAGTAGAAAGTTTCCAGCATTTTTCAAAAAAACGCCAAAAACATTAAAAAGTGACAGTAAATAGGAATTTTTATGCAAAACCGTTGTTAACAAAATCGATTGTTTTATATAGTTGTAACTCAAATACGAATCACTGTAAATACTTAAAAGTTTTATTCAGACAACTAAAATTTTCGAATTTTAAGTATATTTTTCGAAATTTCTAAAAATTGTTTTAAAAAATCTTGAAAATTTAATACCATGTTCCTCATAAGTTAATATTATAGTGATTCAAAAAACTTAAGAATCATAGTCACAATTTATTTTTTTATTAGTGTTTGAAGTCCGAAATTTTTTTTGAGTACATGCCTGGTTATTTCACTTATGATATGTGAAATACATGGCTAAGATCCTATAGCACTATATACTACTGTCACCTTTGGGAAAAAGATATCCAAGTTCCAAAACTACATTATAATTAAAACTTAAGAAAAAATTTTAAATAAAAAATAAAATATAGATAATAGATAAATATTATTATTATTTACCTACCCTTATTAGGTTTGAATACCTACCTACCTTAAATACTCAACGCTGATGCACATTTTGGTGGCTTTATTTATGAGTTATAATCTTAAGGTAAATCATTTGTTATGTACATGTAATGATAAGAATCGTGGTGTTTTAAAAGTGGTTATAGATTAATTTTCATTATGTGTGTGTTAAGTTCATTGCGGTTCAGCGTTGCAATTTTATGGAGGATATAATAGATATTAACCAAGAATATTAAATTTCAACTTTTTTCAAACTTGAAATCCAAAATTATAAGAAAAAATATATTTTTGTCCGGAGTTACCCCACATGTCCGAAGTCACCCCATTTCACAGTATGCTATATTGCAATTAATAATATGTTATAATGTAAATGTATTAATTGTGAACTGTATTACCTAATTGTAACATGTGTTAATAAATACAATTTTAAATGATTATTTAAACGATATACAAATTTATAAATCTGCATTACATTTCTACTTATTCTATATTTGTTCTATATTGTTGCGTGCCAATATCAGAGTTGAAACCAAATGTTATTTAGAATGAAAGTTTACTACTTAATAATGAATAATGTTTTTATTACGTATAAATAAAGTATATGCAACTAATATAATAAATGGCTGAGTGTCGTGAAAGTGCTCAGGTTTTGATAGCTGTGGTACATCTGCCGTTGCTGGTCTTCGGGCTCCCTTATATATAGTAGTGTGTCTCTTATTTACATCGAATCATAGCCTTCTGGGTGAAACCAGGTGCCCTTGTAGTCGTTGTTGGAAATTCGGACCCGAATTTGATAATGTGCAATAATACTATTTAATAATTATTATAATATAAAGATACGTTTTCGAAGACTAGGTGACCTTACTCGTAAATTCATTATTACTGCAATATAACTATTGGAGCGCTTATTACCTAACCTAACCTCCCGACACGTTTTGTGGTTATAGTAGCATATGCAACTTCCTCGACACGAAACATGGTCATTGGTCATACTAACTTAGCCTTAATATCTCGTATCCCATTAATTATAACAATATTTTTTATAAATTATCTATTTGCCAATGACAAAAATGAGTTATCTTTAACATCAACATTTTGATAAGATTTTTGTCTCTCTACTTTCCTTACTTGTTTGTACACTGTCATTTGCCATATTATTTATAAAATATATAAAATAATTTTCATTAAACACTAACTAGATTAAATTATTAAATTATTAAAATAACAAACTAAAAGATAATTTTATAAATGTAAACTATATTTATGACTAATCAGCTATTGCTATTGACTATTCTACAGTAGTACAGTTTATATGTGTGAAATATATCTAATCTATGATACTAGTAAATCATATGAATGAATGCTGTCACTTGTCGAACAAGATTAAGGTAGAAGATAAAAAAAATTCAAGTTAAGTTGCATATCTAGAATCTAGATAATAATATGATTCCAGATTTTTAGATTCTAGAAAATTAAAATAATCATACTATTCAATTGAGTTTTAACATTTATAAAATGCAACTGTGGTCTTTGGATGTTTTAGTTGAATGAATTCTATTGACTAGTTAGCGATGTGTCCAATTGCGGTAGCCTGAAGTCAACGTATTCTAGGTTGTTTGCCATCGACAGTATCTTATCGAGACTCTCCACCAACTCATTGAACTTGGGCCTGTTGTTCGGATTGTTATTCCAGCAGTTTTGCATTATCGAATACCTGTTGAAGATACACCACAACGATACACATTAATAATAATCTTTAGAAGAAGCAATTTTACACACGCATAATTTTATTATCGTGTATAATTAAGAGCAGTGTTGGTCAATGATGTCGGTATTAACATTGGAAACAACTGATACCAATATCGTCTTAGAATTGTATTATGTATATTTGATTGGATAACGGTTTATGGTGACGTTAATCCTTGTTTTCGTTGGTGGAATATTTATAGCAATAAGTAGGTAATAACAAAATTATTGTGCATACTTACATTTCCCGAGAACAGTAAAACGGTTTCTCCATACGATATCCGCTCTGTAGCAGAGTGAACAATTGCTCCACGTTAGGTACGAAAGAATAAGGCTTACCTCCCAATGTCATTATTTCCCACAACAGCACTCCATAAGACCATTTATATTTTGGAGTATAAGAAAAAACATGAAAATATGTTCTTGATCGTTTATAGTTTTATCAACAACCGTGTTCCTACTCCTTGTAAAAAACGTAAAATAAAAATATCTACGATTCAGTAAATATACTATATTATCATATAATAAGGTATACCTATATATAGGTTACAGATAACTGCGTAATTAGTGTTTTTTACTTATAGCTAAATATTGCAGTAGCAATGAAGGAAAAACCTAACCTTAAGTTATGAAATTTCATTATCAAGGAGAATTTTTTCGTCGAACGTATTTTTAACTTACACATCAGATTGATTTGTGTATACTCCAAGAAAAAGAGCTTCAGGTGCCATCCATTTTAATGGTAGTTTTCCATCAGTAGTTTTTCTATAATATTCTTGATTTTGAATATCTCTAGCTAATCCAAAATCTGAAATTTTCATTACTAGATCTTCGTTCACCAAGACATTTCTTGCTGCCAGATCTCTGTGAATACACTACAAGACAAATAAAAAAATTTGATGTTCAATAACATTAAATATGTACAATATCTTAATAATAAATCTTATTATAATCGACGGTTAATTATGAAATGTAACTCACCCCTCTGAATGATAAATACTCCATTCCTTTAGCAACTTGATGTGCAAATGATAATAAATCCTTTTCCATTAAGGTGTTATTGAGATTTTCTCCTATACCCGGTTCATAGTATGATGAAGGTCTGTGTTGTCTTAAGAAATCCCCGAGGTTACCGTGTAATGCGAATTCCATTAGAACGTACAATGGTCCGTCTTGTGTACAACATCCTAGTAAGTTTATAATGTTTACATGTTTACCGATCATCTTCATAATTTCCATTTCCGATACTAAATCTATCATGTCAGAATCGGTGTGTCCGCTACTCATGAAACATGAATAAAATAAATTAATTAAAAGTATTGTATTTTAAATAGGTAGGTACCGAAAAATAAAACATTAGAAACAATAAAAACAATTATATCCCACTTAATAATAATATAGCTACCTTTTAACATTTTTACTGCCACCATGTTCATTACATTTTCGTTTATAATTCCATCGATTTCCCCAAGAACAACTTTACCAAATGCCCCTTCACCCAGAGTTTTACCAAACAATAGTTTGTCTCTCGGAAATTCCCAACTAGGATCGAGAAGCAGTTCGTATTCAGTTAAGCACGCCTGATATTATGTTTGTGCATTTGCTCTTCTGTTTTTCGATTTTCACTACTGGTTTTAACTTAAATATATAATTAATATATGTGCTTATAATAAAATTTTGAAATTACATATTTCACACCGTAATATTGTATTATGTTATTAGTTATTACATATTATAAAATTCAACTCACTAATGATTCGCTGGCATCGGTTAATATTAGTTTTTCGATAATTATTTTCTTCGTCCATTGAGACATCATTTCGTTTCTAGCAGATTGTCTATCCATCAACTCCAACAATTCTATCTTCTCTTTTTGAAAGTACACTATTATTATGACGTAAACCAATATGATCAATACGAAGATAATGCTCAGAGCAACCAAATAGTATATTTTTAATTCAAAATCATTATTTTTTGGTACTTCCAATGCTAAAATATTTTAATTGTATATTTAATTATCTTAAAGTTCAACCAATGTTATGAAATCAATGAAATATTTTTTTCCTACAATAACGTACTGTCAATCACTTTCAAATATGCACTCATGTAGTCCATGTTATTGGAATCAAAAAAGGTCGTCTCAATATTCAATGTGGCTTGACATGTATACCATCCCTCGTTCAAATGCGTTACGTTGATCAGTTCTAGTAATTCTGGGATGATGGATTTACTGCTGATGCTATACCAAGGCTGGGCAATTCAAATAATTATTTTAACTCATTAAGTTAAGTTTAAAGTTAAAGTTACTTTTTTATTATTTAACTCGTTAAAAGATAAAAAAATGAAAAAAAGTAACATAACTTAAAAATAAGTTACTTTTATTTTTTCATTAATATTAATTTCCATATTTTTTTATTTAAGCTTAACAAATAACATAATATAATGGAAGTCTTACTATTTAAAAAAAATGAATGTAGTGCTCACATATCATGATTGTATATTGCTTAACTATTCAATAAAAATTAAAATAAATAACGGTCAAGTTATCGCACGAAGATAACCATTAAAACTCAATAAACATCTTATATCACTGATGAAAGGAATGATTAACATTATTTGGTCACGTAGGAACTTATACATAGTTGTGACAATGTGGCTTATGTGATTTATTCAGTGTGCCGCCTAAGACTTATTTGCAAAGTCAATTTTTATTTGTAATATTGTTTTATAGTAAACCAATTAAAAATTATTTTTATTTTTGATGTCCTAATATAATATCTCAAATTTACAATAGATGAATTTAGAATTTTAGATAATGATAATGAATAATCGATGATTATAAATAAACTATTTATTTAATCATAATTTAACAACAATACCAACGCTTATAATTTATCAATATTAAGTTCTAACGTTATTATTATTACCGATCGATTATTATTACTCTAAGATTTATACAGTATTGTACCTATTATTAATACATGATAATATATAATACATAGGTACGTGATATATATTTTTGATAAATTAAATTTATTTATTACCTAAGTAATTAATTTAAAGACATATAACCGTCTCCGGTGATTTTACATATTTTTAATCATTACGCATACTATAATATAAAGGGTATTTAATAAATAAAAGTATATATATTATATAATCATTACCCTATGATACTCGATTACAAAAGTGTTGCTTTTGGTACCTGTTTAATAATTCCGTCATATAAATTTGCATCGTTGACATTCTTGAAACTGGTATTATGAAACCACCAGTCTATAGATGGATCAAGATCGGCCTTCACCACGAGACATTCAAACGATGTGTTGGTGTGTACCAGTGCGGCGATGTAATGAGGATTCACTTCTTTAATGTTACGGGGAAATTGTACTGTTTTTAATTTATGGTTCATTTTATAAAATTAGTACCTATCAAAATCGGTTAAATATAATATAATTAATTATCAAACAATGTACCTACTGATAATTATCTTCATGCTTACCTCGAACTTCGACTTTATAAGTGTAATTTATAAATCCGTTCTCGTTGATTACTTCACACATGTAATGACCGGAATCCGATACTGTTAAATCGTCCAATATTATGGCCCATTGAGTGTATGTGATCTCACCCCATTGACGTTGAGCTGGCGTGACTCCGTCTTTATACCATATTATGTTCGGTAAAGGATTACCTTAATTACACATAATGCAATTTAAAATTATTTAACATTACATTAAGCAACATAAATGATTAAATACATTGAGTTTAATTAACAATTTGAATTAAATAACTTAAAACTGGTAAATATTAATGACTACAAGGTACTCTCGTTAATTTTTAAAATTACAATTACCTACCTTCAGCTTCACAATTCAATTTCATCGTATTTCTTTCGTAGCCTATCATCACTCTGCTCAAGCCATCGAGTTTTTTAAATTTGGGAGCAGTCAAATTTTCTGTTTGATTGACAGCAAAAACAGTACTCACCTCATCTAAAATTAAAACAATACCACAGATTATGATACAATTCAAAGTATGAATATTAAACATATACTATATCAATATGTGTTAAGCTGTAATCAAACCTTCCATATATTAATGAATAATGAAGTTAAATTCAAATCAAATAATATAATAAACTTGAATACCATAAAAGATATACTTACCTATTCCCCTTAGTTTTATCTCTAAATTTACTTAAAAAATAAATAATATTTACTCTTAAAAATTAATTTTAAATATTTCATAATTAATAATAACATTATCTCATTATAGTCATTACCTACTTCATTAATATAATTTTTTTAATGTTAATTTAATTTAAAACAGTAAATTCTTGTTACTACTTAGATAAAGAGCTTTTGATGTTCTAGTTGTAAACGTGTTTATCTTATTAAATAAAGAGAAACCGACAATGCGATGCTAGGATTGCTTTATAAATCTAACTATCTATGATCAACATGCAATACAATTTAAGTGTCAACATAACTACATGGCTTAACTATTTAATATTGAATGATAATTATTGTAAATTAATATATTGTGGAACTCCTATTTTTTAACGAACTTAAACTCCAATTCTTAAAAAAAAAAAATCCATTTAACAGAAGTTTTAGGTATACATATACTTATTATTTGTATTTATAATATAACATTTATTAAATATTTATAATCTATAAATTAATTTCAAGAAATATTCACGATTCCGTATAATATACTCTTGGTTTGGTTGAAATTAAAAATTTTTATTGTTTGTTACTTCAAACGCTTAAATATTTTAATTGCACACTCAATGATATTATTTTTGAAACATTTTTATTTTCTCCAATTACATACCAACAATCACTTTCAAATAGTGACTATAGTAGATCGGGCTAGGGAATTGATTTACAGGCAAACGTGTATACCATCCTTCTTCAAAACGTGTTACATCGAACAGTTGCAATATTTCCTGGTTTCTGGAATCACTGAAGAATGTATCCTAATGACATTTTTATGTTAAATATAATATTAATTGTTGAATATATTTTTTCAATACAGCACATGATAAATTATACAGATAGTATAATTGTTGATAAGCATACAAGCTATGACTATAATCAATACATTGTGCATGGATACATACTGGAAACTCTAAGTCAAAGGTGGAAATAACAAGTGATTTTTATCAATACATAATAATAATTGATACAACACGAAATAATATAATCATCACTCCACTATTTATCATTGACCATTGTATATTCATCATATGTGGTTCCACATAAATACGGGTAGAGCACCAAACAATATGCTGAAGGTTGTAGGATTCAGAATATAGTCACAGAAGTGACAACCTATTCATATATTCGTAAGACTGATACTAGTTTTATGTTGATTAGGGAATAGGGGTAAGTTTCCCCGTTAGATACTATAAATGTATTATTACGTTAGTTGTAACTCTAATAAAAATCATAGTGATCAAAATATAAAATATTTATTTTATAAGTAAATAATCATTCATGCATAGGTATAAGGTGTGTATGGTAAATAACATGAAAATTATGTAGGTAATTAAACGGTGATAATTATAAACATTTATAAAAACTGTAAATGTCCGATATTTCCCAGTAATTACGATATTCTTCAATCAAATCGTGACATGACATGTATATTGTATAGTACTAAAACTCGACTATAATACAACATTTTTGTTTTTCCGTAGTACGCTTTTCAATATTAAATAAGATTCTTATATTCAAAAATATGTTTTGGTGTAAGACATCCATTACTTTAAAGAGTAAAAACACAAGTCATCGATTATTATTTAATTGTATTATAAAGTATTAAGGTTATTGTTCATTTTTAAACTACCTATCTTCTCACACCATCTCGATCTGGCCAAAGACGCGCTATACCGTCAAATAATTATTGTGATAATACGACCAGAATCCTGAGTGGTGAACACCACACCGGTCTGAAATATATTTGAAGATTAAAGTGAGTCTGGTCTTAGGTTTCATCTTATCATCAGAAAAATAAATATTTATTTTGTATAAACTACAAGCATTGCAAGCAGTGGCGTAATTGAAGGTCCGCAGACCCCGCGTTGTGGGGACACACGCGGTAATTTGGGGTCTTTGGTTATAGTGTTATATTTGGTATAACAATATTTTAGGGGTCTGTTATATATTAAGCTTTTATATCACTTTATATTACACGTATTTATATTAACTATAATCATAAATATCATATTACAATCGGTGGGGACTGTCCATCGATTATTAGCGAGTAGAATAATTATTATGTATATCATTACGATTTATGCTGTCAAAGGTAAAAGTCTATAAAACACGTTTATGTTATTATTTATATTAATAATACTTAACAAATTGGCGACGAAAAAAATAATTATTTAATCGTAATCACTAGTGCATTATAATGAACTTCAATCAAGTTATTGGGTCACCTGGAACCTTTGAAATAGGTATGCATATTACAATTTTTGAGTCAAAATTGACAAATTTTTTTTTGTCAAATACAATCAAAAACAATATCCAAAAAACAGCAATTTATTATCATCCGTCAGTGAGGAATTTCGCTAAGCACTTTTTAGTCTAAGTGTTCCTAGCACGCCTAATGATGTTGAGTATGATACTTTGATGAAAAGTTTGAACAAATATTTCAAACTAATACAATCGTACTTCGTGGCTAGGTATACATTTTATAAAGCTAAACAAATACAGGATGAATCGGTGTGCCAATGGGATGCACGTATCAAAAATCTTGCTTCAAAATGTGGTTTCTCGTCGGAACTAACAACGGTTATTCGAGACATATTTGTTGTTGGTATGGATTCAGGACCAATTCAAGATAATCTATTAGAAGAAGATCCCTCAAGAGTATAATTTACGAAAAACTCAAATTTCAGTGAATCAGGGATATCCATTATGAGGTTACCATGTTATTATACCAGCTAAATTTCGAAGTAATATACTAACCGAACTTAATTCATGTCATAATACGGGTTCTTTCAATATGAAAGATTTTAGCAAGATATACTTTTGGTGGCCAAGAATGAATAAAGAAATTGAAAATATTAGGTAGGTATGCAAAACTGCGATGACTGTCTTAAGGTTAGTCAAAATCCACAAAAATCTATTATATCCCCCATGGAAATGACCAGAAAAACCATGGACTAGAGTGCATTGCGATTTTCTTGGACCATTCTAAAATAAATATTTCTTTATAATTGTTGAAGCAACCACAAAATGGTTAGAAGTATTTCAAGTAAATTCTATGACAGCATATATTGTTATTCAAAACTTTTCAGAAACTATAGCACGATTTGGCATTCCAAAAACAATTACATCAGACGGCGCAAAATGTTTCGCAGATTTTGAATTTCAAGCATATGATTATAGAAATAATGGCAAAAAGGTAAAATTATTAAATCCGTTAATTGTAATACGCATGATGTAGAGTTCGATGATGGGACTATTTGGAAAAGGCATAGGTAATGATAAATTACTTAATGATAAATCCATGACAAAATAGATAGGTATGATCACATCTTTACTGATACGCACATTCCCCTTCAGACCCAGTCTTTTACTCAGTTCTCGGCTTCCCATTGGTCGTTCATACTACCGGATATATGAAATTTGTTCACGAGAACAGAAGTAGGCATGGTGCGCTGGATCAGACGAGAACACGTACCGACGTGATCATACCTATCTATTTTGTCATGGATCAATCACTGACACCAGCGATTAATTATATTTCACTTACAACCGCTAGAAAAATAAACGAAAATACTGATAATGTCGAAACAGTTGGTGCAAATCAAAATCCAATAATAAATAAAACACATCCACACCAATTAGATCTAGAAAACAGTCTCAGCGATATTCTCCTAGTGATTATGACTTATGTAATTAAATCATTTACTTATATAAACAAATAATACTAACATAGCTAATAAGTAAAGTAATATACAAAATATTTTTTTTTAAAGGAAAGATATGTTGCATATTCAATTTTTTTTGTTGATTGCAAGTCTGCAGACGATATCGTAATTATCATTTGGCACACGTGTTGTTTTTTAGTATTGTTAGCGCCGATATTTATGTTACTTATCAAAGGTACCTATTATTCTTATTGTAATTAATTGTTGGTGGTCACACTGCCACGGGCCGCGGTTGTAGGCTCGGCGTGACTACGGCAGCTGCTGTACTCTTGAGTCCAGTCAGTCCAGTTCTTGCAACGGCCGAAGACACCGTTTGTCTTCGTGTCTCCGGCAACCGCGACCCGTTGTGTCCATAATTAACAATTTACTTAATTAACCGATTGTCTCTATATTGTATTGTTTTATTATTATTATGTTTATTACTTGTTACAACAATATAACCGTCGTCAGACATTATCATTATCTTACATTGCCTAGTGTTGTTAATTCAAATCCTGACCCGTCACACATATATATCTTTCAACATTAGATGCTAACAGTATTTATTACTAATATTTTTGTTTAAAAAAATATTAGTAAATAGGTACTTAATATTTATGTTATTTTTTAAATATCAATGAAAATGGTTAGAAGAAAAAGTTTGATGATCTTATATCTTGAATGATTACACAACAAAGCATTTTTAAGTTTATTCGAATACAATTGTCATTTGGATCACTTAAAGTCATCAAAGTTTGCATTATGGTTAATATAAATTTATATTTTGATTTTACATTTGTATAAATGAAACAATAATTGCGTATTTAAGTCTTTACTTACACTGTCAAAAAAAAAGTAATCCAAATCGAAAAAGGAGAATGTTTCAAAACAAATTTTACATAATTTTCTTAACTATTCTTCACAGATTGATTTAATTGGCCGTATGCAGTCACAAATTATTCATAATTCCCATTTTATGATTAACTATTAAGATGTCTTAAACAATTTGTTATATTGAAACCATTGACAGGATAAAGATGTCATGAATATACTTGTATACATGATAAACGTAATATAGATACATTAATTATCATTTCTTCAATTATTCATCGTAAATTACCCGTAATTGCAGTGCAAAATCCACCCTTGTAAAATAAAAATGGATGTTTTCTATGTTTACCTGTATATTGGGTACGTTATTTTTTTATTTTTCGTTATCTACCTTAACATATAGGTATAGCAGTATTATACTATTATAATATTATAGTATTATATAATAGCACATATAATTTTAGTAAATATGAAGGGAAAATTGAATTTACCATCTATGAATTGAATGGTATGGTTAAAGAAACTATGTCATTAATATCACTAATTCAAATATTATAAAGTTGTGGGTTATTCCATTGCTGCATTGAATGTCTAATGAGCTGCTTCTGTATCTATAAATCAAAATATTTGCAAGCGCCTATTTGTACATAATTTGTGTACTATATATTTTTTCATTTGTACATAATTACAATCAAAAATCATAGCCGGCATAGCGTAGCACTTTCTTTTAAAAGTTGTGTTTTCAGTACCTGTATGGGAGTTCCGTAATTTAAATTTACATCGTTGACATTCTGGAATCTGGGTTCATGATATAACCATCGTTTAGGCATTATACGATCCAAAATCACATTACATTTAAACGATGCGTTGGTGTGTTCCAAGGTGGTGACATTGGGTTGCCTTTTTTTATTTTTATCTGTTATTAATAATCTGTGATTAATTTCGTAAAATTAGTTTCAATATTTATTGTTTATTTTTCAAATCGTATAAATGTTATAATATAATTTATTTCTAGAGCTCAGATTTATACATAAAATGTGAATAGTTATTTTTAGTTTTTACTGTGACTTGATAAATTAAATTAGGTAAGTACCTAATCAATTTGTTTGAAGGGATTTCCAATGAAATTAACTACCTCTATTTTATTTTACTATAAGTAGGTACACGTACTAAAACGTTTTTACATATTTTGATAATATGTTCAATGTTCATTTACGATTTATTATTTATGTATTTATTGTAAACAATTTGATAAATGTAACCACCGAACTAAATATTGTACGACTTTTTAATAATTCTATATGAGTATAGTACTATAGTATACTATCATTGCTTGATGTAGTTTTGCATGATAATGTATTATTACTTCATATTTGTATCTGATGCCGCACTTCAAAAGATAAAAGCCGGTAAAATGATTCATTTAACTTATTTTTACTTTTTAGCACACGCATTTCACCAAATAGCAGTAACCATCCGATCGAAATTTTAAAAAAAGACTTATTAATAACTACAGTCAAAAACATATTTTTAAAAGCTCCTGTAGCCGTATCGAAATATTTAAAAATGTGTAGGTAGGTAGGTACCCGAATTTAAGGGTGTCGGCACCGATGCGGTCGGGACATTTGCGGTCGGCACCTTTTGCGTGCCATTTGCGGTCAATTTATTTTATCTACCTAACTATAAAATTTGGGTGCTATATATAATATTTTATATACTATATACCTAATACTTAATTTATGTTAATAGGTAGGTATAATATAATACTTTTTTACTATAATTAATATAATTATATACNTACTTGTCAAATATATTATATTTAAACTTCCCTTCACACTTTTCCAGGCTTAGGACTGGCAGTATTTTTTACTGGCGTGTTTAAAAATTCACATACTTATATATTGTAGGTACCAAGACGTATACAATACTAAAT
>VUJU01003627.1:0-24381 GCA_009835225.1 Aphis craccivora | reverse complement strand
CCACTTATCTATAGGTAAACAAGTATTCGGTAATCGGTGGTATCTGTTAGGAACTTCGTGATAATCAGAAAAGTAAAACAATTAAAATTTTCAATTTATAAAGCATTTCAGCATTTTAAACACTGCAAAAGTGGAAATAACAACCGTCAGATTTAAAATATATGAACTTTGTTGATGTCAATATCGTATTAACATTTTATAAATCATCTGTAACAATGTGTAGCGTTACTGAAGAAGGTGCCGTTGTCTTCGAAACACTTAATCAAGTTGAACCGTAAGACTAAATAAAATATAATAAATTACAATTTTCAATTTATTTTTTACACAGATTAGAATTAAAATGTCGTAAATGTTTAATCGAAGATGGAAATGTTGTTTTACAAAAAAAATATGTATATTGCAAGTGAGTAGAAATTATTCAAAATTTAACTTCCTTAACTAACAATAATTTGTACCATAGGACTTGTTTTGTGCCTATGGTTACTCATAAGTTCCGTGCTACACTTGGAAAATCAAAATTAGTTAACAGAGGTGAACGTGTTCTAGTATGTGTAAGTGGTTCCCAATCTTCAGTATCCTTACTGCATATGATATGGACAGGACTACAGCAATCTACGTATAAGAGATTAACATTTGATCCTGTAGTATTATATATTGATGGTAAAAACATGACTAATGTTAAACCAATAAAATTTAAATTATTAACTTTAAATTATTTCAGAAAGTGTTTTACACAATTATCCCCATGATCAAAAGGATAAAATAAAAGAACTTTTTGAAAAATATGGTTTGACTTACCGTATAGTTAAGTTTGCCGCAGCTGTTTACTCAGATAATTGTTTGAATGAAGAAAGATATATTGACCAATATAATGATAAACTAAAGAATATTTTTAATAGTTTATCTGACCTTACATTAAAAGAAGATATGTTAATGAAACTTCGGTAATTGTTATTGATATTATATGTTATATTTATACTTATTCATTTTTTCCCCTTAATTTTTAGCAAATATGCAATAACAAAATTGGCTGAACTGTTAAAATGTACCCGAATAATGACAGCAGAAAATGAACATAAATTATCTATTCGATTGCTTTCAAATGTAGCTTTAGGACGTGGATCTCAAACATCTTTGGACATAGTAATTGATAAAACTTAATATTTTTATATTTATTTTCTTATTAACATTATATTCCAATATATTTACGATAGATAATAACCTTTTACAGTATGTAACTCCAAATAGTGAACTAAATTTTTCAGTTACCTGTGATGTTAGGTTTTTAATGCACTAGTATACTATTTTTTTTTAAAAAAATCATGTTTTAAAAATATTTTTTATTCAATTTGGTTCATTTTTCAACTTTTTTTTACTCTCAGTACTCTAAATTAAAATAATAATAATAATAATAATTGGGGGGTTGGAAGTTGATGCATTTTGCCTTTTTTTTTTTTTTGAAACTTTTTAGATGATGTTCTTTTGGTCACAAATGTATTTCATTAGCATAAAAATCAGAATAACTAATTTTTATTTTGTATTGATTGGTGTTTATTACTTTTTAAGTAATTTTTTGATATTTTTAGGTCATTTTCTCCACATTTTTAGTCTTTTTTACTGATTTCACACTAATTCACTTCATATGGTTTCTTGTCGGCAATTATGCTACAACAATAAAAACTGGTTGATCTTAGGAATTTGTAATTGATTTTTTCTGTATCTTTATCCTGTAATTGGTAATAAATAAATTTCTCTGACAATTTATTTAATAATTTTAATTAATAACTTACTATTCATTTTTAAACTCAAACATATTATATTATAGGGGCTTGCAGTTAATAATAAAAATGGTGACAAAACATCTTTAGTTACAATACGACCTATGAGAAATCTGTCTGCCAAAGAAATTTCATATTATGCTTTGTTCAATAATTTAGATGACTTTATGCATTCAAATTTTTTAACAGCTGTATGTATACAAAGTCTTTAAGTGTATACTGTCTGAAAAAGTAAATTTTTATTTTATTTAATTTTAGACTAGTGAAGATGAATCAATTCAAAAAACTACAGAACGCTTTGTAAACGATTTGCAAGTTGATTTTCCTTCAACTGTGTCTACAATATTTAGAACTGGAGAAAAAATTTCTGAAAAAACATCAGCTATAGCTTATTGTTCATTATGTCAAGTATTTAATTTATTCAATTCTATTTTTTTTGTCATCATTCCATTATAAATTATGTATTTATGTAGAATAATGTTCATAGGGCATCATGGACGTCAACATGTCACCTTCTTCGGCTATGGAAGCAACAAAGTATTCAAAATATGTTTCGCTGATGGGAATTAAAGCATTAGAACTTAGCTTAAAAGATGTTAAAAATGAAGAGGCTAATCAAAAAAATTGTACTGGCTGTAAATGTAAAAAACAGGATTTAAAAGAAGAAATTATTGAAGGCTTATGTTATGCTTGTACACATATAATTCAAAACTTAGTAAGATTTAACTTACTAGTTATTATTAAATTAAGTATTTTAAGGCTTAATAGAGGTCTTTTAGATCACTTGTCAGCTTTTGCAATTATCACTTCTTTCCATCATTCTCTATTTCTTGTTATCTCTTTTGGATTCACCGCTTGTATCTAACTCAGAACCTGATGCACAGCCATACCATCGTTGTCTCAGTCATTCCAAGGATCTCTTATTATGCAGTATTCTAAGTTATTTAATTTATCATTTTCCCTTTTGTTCACCAGACATTTCCTTGTTCATCAAATATTTTTGCTCATTTTTATTACTACATTTGGTTGATTGTATAGGTATTTATTATTTATTTTAATTTTCATTGAGTCAACATTCATATATATTAGTTTTCTTCTTTTTATGGGTAAATATTTGTCAACATTTTTCTTTCAAATATTGCTAACTTTTAATCAGTTTTTTTGATGCCATGACTTTTAGGCGTATAATACAAAAAATTGGTCTATAAGCATTATACTTTGTTTTTTTTATAAGATTGTAGATTTTAAAAGTTAGCATTTCAAAACATTTATTTGCTGCACTTATTTTGCTTTGTACTTCATTTTGTCAACCATAGGTTATATTCTTACTTCTAGATACTTAAATGCAGAGAGTAGTGATGGGACCTTTTGTTTCTTATAGTAAATCGTTCCTTTCGTTCCAGGTCCACAAAAGGAACGATTCCAAATGACTCGTTTGATCGTTCCTTTTTCTATCATTACCTAACTAGTACCGATACCGAATCAAACTACTACGGACTGTTAGGTTCCAAGCCACTTGTATTATAAGTACCGATTCACGCGCAAATCTTGTCGGTCTCAATTCGATTTTGCTCCTAAAAGGAACGAGTTGGTAGAATCGTTCATGAACGACCCACCACTAGCAAAGAGCCTAGATAATAAGAGAGTGGTCAACCAGCTGAACGTTTTCTATTGGTTGTCTCCATTTTTCGTCCAAAATGTTCTAATCATAGACATAATAGTATAATTCTATTATGTCTATGGTTCAAATCGATTATTGATTACCTATAATTACAGACTTATAAATACTAGTAATGTTTCGGCTACTGTTTATGATATATCTTAAACCATGGTTTGGACGAAAAATGGCTGCTATCACACCAGTTGGTCACTCTCTTATTATACAAGCTCTAAATGTATTCGCCCTCTCGAATATTATTTATTTTTCAATCAAGTACCAGATAATCATGTCATATACATAATTATTTGAGTTTTTTGGATTTTAACCCCTGCATTTGTTTTTGCATTGCCAAGAGGTTTTATCATGAATTACTAATTCCTTAAACAAACTATTAACATTTATTTTTAATATAACAAAGTAGAAGATAAAATATTTTTTATTGTTAAAATTAACCTAAGTCTTACTTTTTACATAGATTAATAATTATAATTAAATGTTATTTTAAGGAATCTTTGGATGATTTACCAAAAGATATACTGAGTAAAGAAAAAGAAAGATTGCAATTTAAAAGGATGGAAGAACAAATTAAAGATTTTTTGTTGTGAGATTCTTAATAAATGATTAACAAAGTAACTAGCATTAAACTTTATTTTTTAAAAAAATATTTATTTTCTTTGAACAAAGACATAAAGTCTAAAAGAAATAATATTTTATTTTAAAATGTATTACAAGTACATTCGTAAATATGTTGACCCTAAATATTAATCTTTAAAAATAATTATTGTGCTTATATAATTAAGTATAATAGATGGGGTGCAGTGTTAATTGAGGAATAATAATGAACATAAAATACTTGAAATATTTACTACGTTTATCACAGGAATTTCTATGACCTTAACAAGTATTAGATTGGTAATAACACTATTAACCAATTGGTATCTATAAAGAAAATTATATTTTCACATATAGGCATATAAAAAAGTAATATTCACTTTATTCTAGTATTGTCAGATGAAGGAACTAATTAATTTGTTTACACACAATTTAAAATAGTGTGCTTAGTTAATAAAATGTATTTCTAGTGTGCAATAAGTAACATTTACCAGTAAAATAGTTTAAACAAAAAATTCATTTTATAATAAATAATGATTTATACAAATACAAAATTATAGATTTTCTTTATAAATAATTATATTGCAACATGTGTTATATTATATATAATTAGAAAAATATGTAGGAAACCTTGTGAAACCCATGTCCTAATTCAATATTATGTAAATATAAGTATAGATATAAAGTAAAAAATGTATAGGTCTTATATCTAAAGTAAACGAAGAAAAGAATGTTTAAATTAAACTCTTTGAGCTGGAACGATGGCAGAGTCTGATATCAATTTACAATTAGATGAGATGTGTTGTATGTCTTTTATATTTTTACCGATTTCAGGGATTGTAGGACTTGCTTTTGACTCTGTAAGTTCTGAAGCATTTTTAGTTATAAGGTCTCTAATACCTTTAAATTGTTGCCTAACTAAATCCATACTTTGATTGGCATCGACAATCACAACCTAAAATAAAAAGAATAAATTATTCTAATTATATATGCATAAGTATAATGGGAAAAATAAATTACTAATGTAAACACTAAAAATGTATTTGTGATTTGTCAAACAAAGTAAAGGGATGAACTACAAAATAAATACCACAACTTTATCATATCTTTGCTATATCTTCAATATTAATACATTACTTACAGGTATATTCTTTGGTACATTGGTATTATGTACATTTAACCATCTGTCATGCAATTCATGTAGATGTTCTATGTACTCAAATGAAACATCTTTCTCTTCAAATCTATTCCTAGTTTTGATTCTTTGGTAAGCTACTTTAGGATCAGTCCTCAGATAAACTAAAAAATAAATAAAATGTTAGTTAATGAAAAAAAAAAACATTTGATATTATGCCATACTTATGAGGTCAGATTCAATTTCAACATTTCCTATTAGCCACTTATACCATGCATCTAGCACGGAATATTCAGGAGCTGCCATAAGATTTTCTTTGTATAAGTTTTCAACAAATATATTTCTGAAATGTAAATATTTTATTTTGTTAATCAAATTAGTAATTTAATAAAACAATTATAAAATTGTATTCATTAGTGTTTAAGTGAGAATAGAAATTCATTGAGTAATAATTTAATTCTATTTATCTTTTTATAACATATTTTTATTATTATGCAAGTAGATATGAAATTTAAATACATGCAAATTGTGATAGGTAATGATGATAGTTTTTAACTAATTTGGTTAAAATATTTTTGTTTTTAATTCTTTAAAATCTACTTAAAATTTAAATTAATTTTATTAATAATACTTAAAAGAGAATAAGCCTTAGAATATAGGTGTTCAAAATAAGTGTTGTTTAAAAAAAAAAAAAACCGAAATGATAAGATTTTAAACTGTGTATTTATAAAGTACCAGCTTGTAAAGAAAATCAATTTATTCCAATCTGTCCGAGAAATCCAGTGTTCTTTACATTTATAAACACACTGTATAATGGATTGAATATAATAAGACTAAGGTATTAAGACAAATGTAACATAGGAAGATAGTTCATAGTTTATTTTATAATAGCACTATTTTTCTAAAAACTAACAATTTACTACAGTGAGTATTATGAGTGAAAACTTTTTGTCAATAATGACTACTTTAATTATATGCAAATATATATATATATACCTACTACTAATTAAAAATTAAATTTCTTAGTCATTATTACATTATTACAAAGTTGATATTATTGTGAACAAATTATCTGTAAATGTTTAACACTATTGACTAAAATTTACATTTAACAATTATATACATAGTTAATTAAACAACAATAAGTAATGATTAATAATTGTTTTTATTATTTTACCATTGTAGTTTATTATTGTGATATTATGAGTCATAATTATTAATTAATAATGTGATTATCATGTATTTATACCCAATATTATCTAATAATCTTAAGACTTGATGGGTAACTATTATCATTATTAAATAAAAAATATTGTGATACATAAAATGTGTTAATATTTTATTCGTACGTCATCAAAATGCTCAAGAATGAGTATCTCGAGTCCTGAGTTTAAAAAATATTATGTAGAATTATTGAACTAGTTAAAATGAAATTATTTCCATAATATCATAATACTGCATATTGCAATAATAATTATAATTGGATAATTATTCTTTAAGGTTAGGAATTTCATGACTGTGAATACATTTATAATAAAATACAAACACATCTGGCTGGTTATCAAATGGTTTAAAAACAAAAAAAAACCGCCATACCTCCCACTTTCAATGTATAATACATACATATAAATATAATATATTCAAACAAAACACCGACAACACCACACATGAATATTATAATATGAAAATATTGAAAATGTATCGGTTAAATTATAGAAGAATTGTATTTACATTGGAAAACTGAGACTAAGTACCACATTTATATATTTAATATAGATAATACTTTCCAAAACAGAAGTATAACTGTGCATAGCATCAACTCAAGATAGGTACCCACTACCCACTATAAATAAATCAAAAGCCCAAAATATTAATAAAAGAAAATCGAATATCTACAGACTACAACTCATCTATAATACCCAGAGTATTTGTTATTCTATTCTTATTATATTAATACGGATATCGGGTATTTCCCTAGGCGGTGGTCTGCCTACAATAGGTAATAACAAATAACAATACGATATTATTTTATAACAATGACAGTATGGGCGGGAAAATAATAGGATAAAACATAAACACCAGTAATTAATTACCGAGCACTGTATATGGACCGCTCCATTATCTTGATGTTCTGACCAGGGTGTTCCGGCCTGGCTTGGTGCAGTTCTAACATGGTCCTCTGCACGATCGACTGGAATGCGAAGCTCCACCGTTTCGGGTCCTCGTACATCAGGCCCTGGAAAAAAAAACTTACAATACACTGTATAGGTACACAACGCCCAATATCAAAAGTGTGTGGCTGCGAGATCCCGGAACGACGCTGCGATAACGACGACGTGCTTACCAAAAAGTTGTGGCCCTGCACGTCCTGCCACTTGTGCACAGGTTCCTTGGCGAGGAACACATTCGGACAGTTTGCGAATTGTTCCAAGAATGTAGTTTTTCCACTACCCACGTTTCCCTCGACGAACACCGTGTACGGCCGGCTGCAGTATTCGTTGACGGCCATGTCTGCTCGAGTCTTGGAAATAAACTCAGCGGTAATGTCGTTGACGTCGTACGATAGTCGACCGGGACAACGGAGAGACGTGTTCGACGGTTGAACGCGATGGCGCGAAAGCGGCGGTGCGCAACGGAGCAATGACGTCGTAGTCGTTGTCGACAGACCGCGGGAGCGGCAACACAAACACAACGAATTCATTGCTTTTAACCGCCAAAACGTGTTGTCCCCCCTGACTGGTTGTTGTTGCTGTGGCCTGTGAGCTTATTGTGTTGTGGCCGATGTGCCGCCGCTATTATCGCGCATAGAGACTACTATCAAATCAATTCATGTGCCATCACGTGCGCGTGACCGACAACGCCACCACAATTGGATTAAGGATTTTTAACTTAAGTCTTTGAGACTTGGATATTTTTTTCTCATTAAAAAACTGCAAAAAACGTTCTATTATTCCAGTATTTTACATTTTCACCGCAGTCTCTGAGGTGTACATACTATTTTGAGTGTGTGTGTGTGTGTATTTACCTTGCATTGTGCGAATTTCGGTGATGAATGATAGTTGTGCGAATTTGTGCTGATTGAAGGAAGTATAAACGATTAAAAAATTCACTTTTTGTGGTTGGGGGTGGTGCTGACGAAGTTTTATCAACATCGTCCGTTGATTTTTGTAATTTCGGAGACATTGGTGTCGTGCAAATTTTGAAATTAGTCATGCAAATCTATGCTAATTATTGAGAAATTAATTTTCTAAGTAAGTGAACTAGCGTAACGTAATTACCATCGTTAGCAGCATCTAACTTAAGGTTTTTTACACGTACCTAACTTTACTATGTAATTAACCTATCATTGTATCGTTGAATCCTTTATATATATTTTTAATTTAATAATTTTTCCTTTGACCAAATATTCTCGATTCCAGGCAGTAGTGGAATTGTATTGGATTTGTATCTCTTGACAAAAACTTGAATATAAATATGGGAAGACACACCCTTCCATTGTAAAAGTGTCCTAAGTCAGAGGTTGTTTCAGTAGGTGGCTAGTGAGTGCATAATATAATACAATAGTCAATATAGGTAGGTACCTAATCAAATTTTAATCACTAATTTAAGTACTAAATTGTTTGAATTTATTAACATTTTGGATGTCTAATGACTGACAATAATATTTAAGATATTAATAATTTGATAAATAGAAATGAAGATAAAATATAATAACATAAAAATAAAATAAAGTTTAATTTAATTTATCATCCTCCACTAATGGAACAATGTATAAAAATAATGATAGTTTGCATTGTTTGCAATGATGAAAATGAGTTAACTATATTTAAAATATTATGTAGCTATTGAAAATAGTGACGTAATTAGAATGATTTTGTGAGAAATGAAAGTGATATGAATATTTAATTAAATAATTCTAAGGAGTAACACAAACCAATATTAATATTTCATAATTTATAATAATTCATACATTATATTTATTTTTTTAATTTTTAGTTTTCCTATTCAGTTAACATAGTATGTAAAAAATCCTGGAGTGTAATAAATCACTCATATCAACCCTCATGTTACAACATAGATTGGCAAGTAAAATGTTAGATAATGTGGTGGTACAATTGTAATCCAATTACATTTAATTTTTATTTTTTTGTTAAAATAGCAATGAAATCATTATTTTAAATGATAAAACTAAGTTCTAACTGAAATCCAAACAAACCTATTAGATATTTTAATAATTATTAAATATTTAAATTAAATTAATAGTTTAATAGGGTTATTCATTTTTCAATGTAAGTGAAAATTTAAAATTCAATTGGTATAACTTTGTTTTATGAGAGCTACCATTAATCCAGTTGTACTCAGATGCGATATCTGTTGGATTACTGAAATTCTCCTGTACTTAAATTATTATTTTATTCTACAGCTTAGAAATTCAATACTAAGATACCATAATTTTAATTTTCTATTATAAAATTAAGGAAATTTTAACTCTTAGATAAGAATCAGATCAAAATCATGCCACATACATCATTAATGTGAAACAAAATCAGAATGCGCTACATAGGTCTATATTTCAGTTAAATAAATGGGTTTACACTGAATATTCAAACACAATTGTTAGACCTGGTAGGCTTAGTCACAGAAGCAATGATGATATATATAATCAATAACATAAGTGTAAAGCTCTAATACACGGAATAACATTCTTAATTTTAAATAAAATATAAATTAAGATATACAATACATATAACTATAGTCTGGTCACTGAGGGAGTGCTCCTGGACGGCGACCAAAATTCTTCTGTTCTTGCGCATTCCCACAACTAAACCCTCCAAAAACACTGTTGTTACTCAGCCTCCGTCCGCCTATTTGTATGCTTGAAAGAATATCACTCTCTCAGTGGCCCAAGTATAATAGTTTATATTTAGGTAATAAGTAGGTGGTTTCCATTTTAATAAAAAAAAGCAATCTTTAGAATATGTAACCACATTAAATATATAAAAATTTAAAAGATTAAAATTAATTAATGAAAAATAATTTGTATTAAGACTAGATATCATGATATAATATTACTGTATAATTGACATTTATGTACAAAAATTATTTTAACAAGAACAAACTATTTAATATTAATCCTAATCAGCTTTCAGAGTCTTCAAAATTTTTTCTTTTTTTCAAACTATTTTAGCATATTATCATACATTCAAAAACAATAGTACAATAATACATAAGATAGAAAACTTTGTTATTAATCACGGAAATACAAAACTGCACAAGTGATATAACAAATTGGTAATTGAAAATTTTATGTATTTCATAAGTAATTTCTTATTACAAATATCACTTTTTAAATTAAAACAATAAAAATATATTACATTTAATAATAATCAAGCACCTATATTTTCTGGGTCTGAATTTTCACCAGCATCGTAACTTGCATCATTACTTGAATCAGATACTGGAGTAAATGAAAGAGAATCATCAATATTGTCGCCCTCATAGCTGCTGCTGCTATTGCTACTACTACCACTTGAAAAGTTATCATTCATACCACCTGCAGACATTCCGCCAGCTATCATATCTTCCAATAACGATGGAAACACTAAAAAAATGAACACAACTTGTATTTTAAATTACTATCTACTAGCTATTTATAATATAAAACAAAACAATAAGATAATATAATACGTACAAGACATGTTTTCGTCTTCTGATCCTGAACCTTCAGAATCAACTTCTTCATCATCCTCTTCCTCTACCTAAAATTACAAATATGATGAATTCTAAATCATTAGAAAATTATATATAAAAAAAAAAATTACCGTTTCATCTTCATTTCTAGATCTGCCAACATCGTAGATTCGTACAATCGATTCATCAATATTTTCGAACATTCCTTGATTTTCAACAATAGCTATTTGAGTATCAGTGCTATTGCATGCCATATGATAAATGAATTTTTTAACATCAACAGTGGCTAAGCACAAAAAATAATTATATTTTAAACGTCTTAGAAGTTATAAATATAAATTTATTATTTTGTTCATTAAATTTACCTATGTTTGAGTAATCATTAGGATCTAAAGTTTTGAATGAAGTTTGGTAAGTTGAATCATTTTCCATTTCTTGATCAATAACGTACAAATACATTCCTTCTCCAGATTTCGAGAATGTCACATTACATTGATCAAGACTTGACACCGTGCGCAATAACTGGAATGTGCGCATATCCCAGACTTCTGTATTTGATATAATCTAAAAAATTGTTTTCAGATTACAAAGTAAATACAACTAAGTTGATAAAAAATGTGTCTTACCTCAAGTCCATTTGGATGAAAAATTCCACTCACACATTGATTTAATTTATCAAACTTATGGATTTCTTTTCCAGCTAAAGCATCCCATAATACACCATCAGATAACACTAATTCATTAGTAGCATCAAATGCGGCTCGATTTCTACTGTACTGATTTGAATGTTTTGGAACTAATGTTAATAATTTTTTACTAGTTTCCAAATCATATATCTGGAAAAAAAAACATTAAAAGTTAATTAAAATAATTATAATGATTAACTGAAATTCAGTAATTACCGTTGCAATTTCAGCTTTAGTTCCGAGTAATTTAGTTTGGTCATAGTTGCTAAAAGTGCAAAATTCTTCATGGTCCAAATTATATCTAAATAAGAAAATAATATTTTAGAACATATATAAGAAGTTTTTTAAAAACAAACATAAGAAATTTTACTTAAGATTGATTGCATCTTCAGTTATAGACCAAATAGATGTTAAAGGCGCTCGCCAAGAAGCAGAAGATATTAACAGTCTTTCATCATTACTACATTGTAAGTCTATGATATATGAATCGTGGGCTGAAAATGATAGTTCTTCTTGAGAAGTAAATAAATTGAATACTTTTATTTCACCATTGTATGTCCCAATTGCAACACGATTTTGGTTCTAAAATGTATAACTTTATTATTATAACAATATAAATATATAAATTAAGTTTTCATAATAGACTTACTAAAAACTCGCAACATGTGAAATATGCTTCTTCGTCGTCCATGTGGAACATGCGGGTTGGACAAAAACGACTATGAATGAGTCTTTGGTTTAGTTTTCTAGAATGTATGTTTTTTGAAAATCGCATAGCAAAATTTGTACACATTGAGCTTCTTGGTTTAGGATCAGGACATTTGTGTGGACTATATAAAAGTATGATAGAGTATATATTTGTTTGATAATTAAATATTTAAACACTTACACAAATAAGTTGAATTGAGGACATGTAACCATAGGATGTTTACATGAAGCATGTTGATTGGTTAAGTATTCTGTAACAATAGATTCTAAACTGACTTTTGAGTTAGTGTTATTATCAGTAATCAATGTTAAATCTTGCTCAATCTTTTTATGAACTGATTTAGACATAGGTGAGTCAAGTTCTTGTTCTGGTTCTGGTTTTGGACGAATTTCTGATCGTCTAGATAATAATTATTAATATATTTGTTAAAGATATTAATATAATTAATGTACTAAATATTAAATATATGCATGATACCTATTAACATTCAAACGTATTGGAGTTGAATTTATTCCTCTGGCACTAAATCCAGCACCTAAAGGACCATTTGATGAATTCGCTGATTCGGATTTTTGGTTTTGAACAGAGTGTCTGGAACTTATTGGGGATATTCCTCCTCCAATTGACCGATTCTTTAACACAAACATCTTTATTAATATGCATGTACCTAATTCACCAAAAATAACTAAGAATATTTAAAATAATTTATTAAGAGAATGCGACACATGCATATAATGTTATTTATCTTTACCTAACAAATATACAACATAGAAAATTTGCATTCAACAAAAATCATTTTGTGTTAGAATAATTATTGCATTAAATAGATCAATTACTAAAATGATCTAGGTTTTCAAGTTATTTTAATTAAAAATACAAGTTGTGAGCGGTTTTAAATTTTAATATTTTTTTTACTTATAACTTACTAATATAAATTAAAATTAAAAGATAAGAGTTGGTGAGACAATATTTGTACTGTTGGATTTGGTAGTCAATTTACTGTATATTAAAACTAACAATACAAAATGGATTCGGTTGAATGTAAATTTGTAGATAGGTATATGTAAGATGGAGACAACACAAGCAAACATTGCAAGTTCTTAATCATACTTACTCGGCAATGGGAAATATATGTAAAAGGTGTAGTCTTTTTCTCAGCTATATTAAGATTTGCTTCTTGTACTAATGATTCTGCAGTTGTCGACAAACCTTTTGCCACTAAATGTTGATGCATTAAAAGAAGCAATTGTTGCTCATTGAAATGGATTTTAGTTTGTGCAACTATGTTTGCCTACAAACAATATAAATTTAGGTATACAGAAAATAACTAAAATTGATAATTATATATTTTATTTGTCATTCAATGGTGCCAAACAGTAAAATAGGGTAATTTAGGAAGAACATGATAAAAACTATACTAAACACAGAATACACTTAAAAAAATTTAAACATCATTATCTATTGTTTAATGCTTTTTGAGCGAGTCTAATCATAAGCTCTTAAGTTATAGATATATTGAATATACTTAGCATCTACACAACATTAATATAACCACATATAAGTAGTAACAAGCTCAAAAAGTATGGACTATGGAGTATGACAGCAAATTAATTAAAATATTGTTTTTCTTATATTTGTAGACACAATCTTTTTGTCTTTGTCAAATATGTAAATTGTAAGTAGTATGGAAAATTTAAGTTCAACAGCTCAGATTTAGCTTCTTTTTTAATATTAGAGTGAATCGACTGAAAACAAAGCTTAAAGTAACAGCATTTTCTGTATTACCTTTAGTTATACAACAATATTTTAAATTTGAATGAAGCTATGAGCATTTTTGTAAAATATTCCTTTTTAATAGTAATATTTTACATATGTATCACTAATTATAGTAGGGAATACAAAAAGTGATATGTGCCTGCCCATGTACTAGGTATGACCCGTAGCCTGTGTATAATATAAAGATAAAGTAAACAATGGTTCCCAACTGACATTATGTAAATATTTTTGAAATTATTTAAAAAATTTTGAGAACACTTTAGACGATTTCTCCATTGAGATCGCTTCAGTCACATGCCGCTTTTCGTGTGCCCGACTATAAAAATTAAAATTAAGAAAAACACCTTCAACAAAATACAGAAAATATTGTAATCGTAAAAGAACATATCTAAATAGTCCTCTGTCATATTGATGTATTAATTATTATGTTTGATAGTAGTTTGATTTGCTATATTCAAGATGACCTAAAATATATTGAAATCTGAGTAGGTGAAAACTAACATAAGCTTTGCAGATGTCAGAAATAACTATAGAACCTGATTTAATATATTAATTAATGATTAGCATCAATGTTCTTTTTTATAAATTAAACGTACTTAACTAAAAAAATTGCCTAGTACATATAATGACATATAACACTAACATCTACTAGTGTGATATAAGCTCCGCATTATAATTTATTTATTGTTTGGATGGGAGGATAATTAAGTTTTCACAAGCCTAGGTGAGGTGAAAATAAATCATTACTTTCAATTGTCTTATAAAGTTAAAACAGTAGCGTATTTGAATTTTTACAAATAAAAAACATACTCGATTTATATTTGCCAATGATGCTTCTATTTCAGCTCCATTATTTTTTTTTTTCCCTGAAACCAATTCCATTAACTCTAAAGCATATTTTTGAAATGTTACATGCTCTTGACGCTTTTCTTGCAATACAGGATTTTTCATTAAATCTATAACATTATATAAATGACATGTATTCAACTACAAACATATAAAATTTATCACATTTTCATGTCATGTAATTTTCTTATGGTAAACATAGTTTAAAGATGGATTTACATAAAAAATAATTATTCACATACTTTGTAATTGGCCACTGTTAAATAAAGGCAATTTGCTGATAATTTGGCGAACTGATTCACTACGAGCCAATCCAGCCAATGCACGACTTGCTAATCCTCGTATAGCATCAACATCAGTTATTGGTGTTTTAATAGTCATTAAAGTAAGTAAAACCTATGATAAAAAAAATAAAAGTTGTTCATCATTATAATTAAAATATTAAATGATTTAAATATAATAAAAAATTATAACTTAAACACATTACAATTATAATGCATCTTAGTTTAACTATTACATGAATAATTTTATTCTTAATAATTTCTAAAAATAAGTTAAAACAAATTTATTACAATTTTATAAAAGTATGATAAATATGAGTATAAAGAGAAAAGATTTTGATATTCTCAATATTAATCATAACCATACTTCAAAAATATTACTACTGAATAATCTACATAATGTTTAAACTTCTTAACAAATTATATATAATGAAAAATCTCTTACCATAATTCCATTATTATTTCGAATACAATCCCAAATTTTTTCAATCACAGCATCATCGCAAGTCTTGGGTATACGTTTCTTAGCCGATCCATAAGAAGAATAGTATGCTATACTTCCACCTTCCTAAAGAATAATATTTATTGTTTAATGTTTAGTATTAAATACTAAATCAAATTGAAATTCATAGTAATAAAAAAATATATACCCTATGTATTGGTGCACAAACACAAGTTATAATGACAGAGAGGGCAGCCTTTTGAATATCAGCATCTAAAAGATCTCCTTCTGCTGCTTTTATAATAATATTTAATCCCACATTGTCATTTTCAGCTTGTGGTTCATCTTCCTGCATTACCGATGTATCATTTTGATTATCAACTGAAATTTTAGGTGATGGTATTTCACATAATGCCAATTGAACTTTTGGTAATACAGCACATATGTTTAAAACTTCAAGTGCATTTTTAATCATTTCACATCTGTAATGAAATTTAATAAATGTAAAAGGGAAATTTAAAAAAACAAATAATTTTATCTACTCATGCCTTCCGGAAAAATTCCATTCATGGGCTAAACTGATTATTTGCAATAATAAACTTAAGCCACCCAATTTAAGTAATTGATCAACAGGTGTCCAATGGCTTTTTAGGGATACAGCATTTGATAATAGTTCAATTTCTTCTTGAACTTCAGCTCGAGATTTTTTTGTAGACTAAAAAATATATATAATATAGATTATAAAACAATATATAATATAATTACATTATAAAAACGTCATACTTTATAACCAGGTACTGTGAAAAAATCATGAATCATTGTAGATGAAATTAATAGACCAGAGTCTCTCATTTTTGCTCTACGTATTTGCTGAGCTTTTATATGTAAATGGGCTTCAAAATAATGTTTTAATCCAGCACAAACATGACGAATAATTTGTCGTGCAGAACATTCAGCGTCTTCAGTTAATGAACTAAATGCTGGATCGTCCGATGAAAGAATAGGCAATGTACTAACCTATAGAAATTATTATTAGGAGTACTATTCACTAACATAATTTAATTTGGAATAAGTAAATGAATCATACCACATTAAGGAGCTTACGTAATCCATCATGATTATCAAATATTTCTTGAATAACTCTAAAATGAAAACTATAACTAAAGAACATAGTTGCATGACATCTACTAGAATCATGAGAACACTCTAACATCCATAGTGCATACCTTATAAGAAATTATTAAACACATGTTTAACATAATACATAGTTGAAAAATAAAAATATTTTGACACATACTTAACAAGATCAACAAGAACATGTTCAGGTAAAAGGCAAATTCTTTCCATTGCTTCCTCACAATATGACAAGTAATAAAAACAAATTGAAACGCCAGTGGATGGTATACTAGGTTTTGGAATAAGAAGTAACTTCTAAAAATAAAAATAAAATATTTAATTTTTATAAAATAAGAAAAAAAAATTAATGTTAATTTAAGTAACACATACTATAACTGTATTTGAAACACCTACATTTAAATGATATGGTAGTTGTATAATCTTTAATTTTAAAACAGTATTATATTTTGAACTGTTAAGTCTCCACAAACTATAAGCTTAATGGAGGATTGCTAACATTATAAACTTATAGTTCATAGTTAATTTTATTATTTTGTTTTATTTATAATATGTTGCAAGAATGTTAGGTATGCACAATCCAAAATTGTTTGCAGAATATATATTATTATTATTGCTACAACATTTAGTATAGCATAAACTGGGTAACAAATAGGTAATTATTTAAGGTTTGTAAGTGTTTGTGGTCCGGACAAAATATAATTTTAAAAAAGTGGGTAAGTGGGTACCGCTCTGCTGTACATTAGGTGACGTATGGATCATTGTTATATATCTAGGAGTGTTAAATTTGAATCCAATGATATGAACGGAGATGAACTGTCAGCCTAGAATATAATTTCGAATGGTTGGTGAAAAAGGTCGTTAATGTTTTAATGGCCTAAATATACCAAAATTTAAGTTCTTTTATAATTTTTGTAAGTTCAACTTATGAGAAATCATATATTAAAATTTCAACTCTTAGCTACTTATACAAAAATTTTTATGAATTATGCCTACAAAATAATTTGCAAATATTCATGGTTTTGACAAATTGTTGTCAATATTTGAACTTAAAATGAAAATAAAAAAAAATTGTGACTATGTATTCTTACAATTTTGTAACCACTATGAGAACAACTCATGAAACTTTGTATTAAATTTTCAAAAAAAGTTTTATCGACACTTAAAAAATTTTTTTCAGAAAAATTGAAAATTTCAGTTGTCTATAAATAACTCAAAAAAAGTCAAAATTTTATTAAAATTTAGCTATATATAGATACCACTGACATTAACATTTGGTGAAAATTTCAAGTATTTACAGTGATTAGTTTTTGAATTACAATTATAAAAAAAAATCGATTTGGTCGAAAACTGGTTTTGTGTAAAAATTCCCGATATTCCGTCATTTTTTTTTGTTTTTCTCGATTTTTTTGAAAATTTTTTTGTTTACTTTTGACCTGTATGCACCAAGGATATTCATTTTTTACATCGGAAACCACCCCTAAAGTTTGAAATTGGAGCATTATTTCGACTAGTTATGCTAATCACAAACACAAAAAAAAAAAAAAAACATCATTGTAAAATCAATACATTCATCACTTGGTTCAGAATCTAAAAAGTAGTTTGATAGGTAAAAATAACTTAGGCAATAGGATCAATATACCTAGAACAGGGCTGGCAAACCTTTTGAACGCTATGTTTTTTTTTTTAGAGAGTGCCATGAAAAATATTACATTGTTATAATGTTGAATGTTATACCTATTCAATATTTTTAAAAAAATTTTTAATATGTTTACCTATTATCTATATTTTTGTACAAATCTTCGCGTGCCATGGATTTGCCAACCATGATATAGAATATACCAGTAATTCTTGGTATATTAAATTATAATAATATATTAAATTTGAAATTAAGGCTCAGAAAAGTAATGCATTGGAAAATGGCTTTTAAATTTTACAGTTTTAGGTTAATTTTTTTGTTGCAGCCAAAAACCGAATACTTTTGATTTCAACCCGAAAAAGGTCAATAGACAAAAATCACCCACTTTATCGGTCATTGTATAAGAAAATACCCCAACTTTAAACCACACACTATTTTTAGTGCTAACTAACGGATAAGATAAGATTATAAAATACACTGCAATAATCATGCATAAACACGTTTTAAGACTTTAGACACCACTTGTTATTAGTCGATCTTATACATATATAGGTAATATTACCGATGGTTAAACGTCAATAATTTTTTGTATTTTTAATTATGTGTATTAGATTTTAAAATTATTGATAGTTTAAAGGGAGTAGGTGTTTATTACTTGACAATTTTAAGTACAGAAAATTTAGAGAACATTTTTTTTTAACTTAAATACTTCTTCATACAATTGTTTTGTTTGATAAATTGTAAAATATACATAAACATATATATTATAAAGTACCTATGTGATTTTTGTCGATCCTTTTTGAGGTCAAAATCAAACATGTATGGTTTTTGGATACAACAATTATAAAAATTCTGCGGTTTTGTCCAGTATTTTATAGCAAGTAAGTGGTTTTTAAGTCATCTAATTTTTTTTAATTCTTAGATTTATTTTTTAAAAATAATTTTGAAAATAGAAATTTGAGATTTTTGAGAACAATCTATCAATGTCAATAAAGATGTTATCCTTGGACAAAAACCTTAAGGATTAAATATAAATTTTTTCGTTAGCAGTTAATACAGAAATTAAGAATATATATGCAAATTAATCTTAATGACATTTAAGTTCAAATGTTGACATAAAAATATAAACAAAATAATTATAATTTGAGTTATTTTGTTAAACAATAATATAAAAAACATTACTAGTAAAAAAACTCTAAAAACCATGAAGTAGGATATTGTTGTTTTCAAATTTTAAGTTATTTATACTACTTTATTGAAATTCTTTACAGTACTTATGTTAACCTAACATATGAATAATATACATTATTTTAATTGTTTTATCGAAAAAGTTCTTTCTGGGTTACATCATATTTTTTAATAAAATTAAGTTTGGATTTATATAAAATATAATAAACATACTTGTAGTCCTTGCGAACCAATAAATTCTGTGGCAAATTTTTTATGGCATAAAAGAGCAGCCAAATATTTTAATGCTTCAAAAGTTAAATATCCATTTTGCTTTTCTGAAGAATTGATTATTTTCATAACCAAGTTAAGAGCATTTTTCTCATAGGCGTGGCTTAAAAACTGGAATCAAGTTTCTTAATTTTATTATATAATGGACAAATTTGATATGAAATACATACCTCTTGATACTCTCCTGTTGGGACTAAATATTTAAGACAGTAAACTAATTTTGTAGTCAAAGTCGGTGGGTAGATTTGTATCCAGTTGCTAGCACTAGACTCAGTAGAGGAAGAATTACTATCACCACATACACCATTTTCTTCTAAAATTTAAAATATTATTAAATTAAGTAATTAAAATAAAATATAACAAAAACTAATTGCAGTGTTAAAAAGGAACAAATTCATGGAAAGAGTTCTTTTTAACTTTCATAAAAAAATCCTTTCATCTGCAAAAATAAATAACATTTTCTGCTTATTTAGAATTTTATATTATTATTATTATAATGAATATGTTTCAGTTGGCAGTTTAAGTATACATAAATATAATTATCCATTAAGTGCAAACAGTAAATACGTAGAGGGTATTAGTTTTTAAATTAGTTAGAGATTACGATAAGAACTAAATACATTTAAACAAGTTTCTAACATTGAAGCATGTGATTTTATCAAGCTTTTACTTAAAACTATAAATTAACAATATTAAAAATTTTCATTTTAAAGCACTTGCTTATTTTCTAAAGGAAATCTCAAAAAGCTAATTCTTATTTAAAAAAAAAAATAGAGATTGGAACAAAAATCATTTTTAATACGGAATGTGGATAAACACTGGCTATAAATATATTTGATTTACTAAGTAAATCTTCAAAACTAATATGTTCTGGTTAAAATTTTCTACAATACTATCGACTTTATTTAAATTAAGAGTACTTGTTGGGTTATGCCAAACAGTGATAAATAAGTAATTTTTTTTTATAATATTATTATAATGATCTATTATGATGTTATGCTGTATAGTCTACTCAAAAAATATAAGATAATAGTTTTGAATTTATTATAAATTTTAATAATGCAAATAGCTTTAATAATATCTTAATAAATTTTAATATTTAATATAAAGATAATGATTTTTAACAGTTAAAATTGTTAAGCATTACAAAATAAAATATAATTTTAATTATTAAAAAAATAAAAATTACTTTTTCTTTTTGGAGATGGAGCATCTGTATCGTCATTAATCTGATTAATACTTAGATCTTGGCACGGCTGTGTGGTCGGATTGATTTCATTTTCTTCACAGAACTGAGTATAGTATGATTGTAGACGATCCAATATAATTGGAACAAGTCTATTATTATCTTCTCTACATAATTGAAATTATATTTATTTATTACTTTATTTTAACATATAATAAATACAAGAAGTATAATTATTCATTAATCATACTTGAAATTTGCAGCTATATCTGTCAACTCCATACATGATGCCAATAATCCCGTTGAATAAGTTTGCAATGGTTCACTAGTACTTTCAGCCCAAGTGAAAAGTCTTTGAATGAGTTGATCATTAGCAGGCTAAAACACAATTTTTTTTATGTTTCCTAATACTATTTTATGAGTTGAAGAATTACTTACACTTTCAAAAACAACAGTTGTTTCTAAACCGGGTATAAGGTTCATTATAAGCCTACATGCAGCAACATTTAAATCGTGATTATCTTTAGTACGTCTTGGCCAATGATGTTCTTTTAAATAATCCATTACTAACTAAAAATATGAATTATATATTATATTAATTAACAACTTATTTTAATAAAAGCATGAGTTAATTCAAAAACTTACCTTATTCATTAAAGCATCTTTTCGGAACAGAATCTTATACATCTGACCTAATACGCAGGTAGGATCTATTCGAGATGGATGGCGGTCATCAAAAGGGTCTGGATCTTTTTTAAGATAATTTTTTGATTCCGCTTCAAATAATTCACATAATCTGAAATGTCAAAATAATATTATTGATTGTATTATTAAATTGAAAAAAAATTTTAAAAATTTAAAAAAGACTTATTTCATCAAAATGTTGAATATTAAAAACCCGGAAATTAGAGAGTAATTTATAAAAAACATAATCATATTTGAATAGAATATTAATTTGCCAGATATTAACATAAAACATTAAAATTCAAATTAAGCTCCTAACTAACAGGTAGACTATATTTAAAGCTAAAGACTTAAGATATAAATTAAAAAAATTATGACAATTTCAATTACTTGATTAAAGTCGGTATGGGGTTGAAGTTGGGGGTCGGCATTTCTTCTTCCCATTTTCGGAGTAAGTTGGTCAGCTCGCTGACAGACTGCTCAACCACTCTCTCCATCGATAAAAAAAACAATAAATGACTTCTATGATGAAACGTTTGGAATTTGCAAGGATTTTTCCTGTTAAAAATATTAAAAATAAATAACAAACAACAATAGCGTTCGTGGTGATGTAATTATAAGAGAATAGATTTCTGGATCTATTTTTTCTACACAAAAATCTATAATATAATATAGATACCTTGCTACTTATAACTTGTGGCTCGAAATATAGCCAACTTTAATAAAAAAAAAAATACACACTTTTTAGTCTATTTAGCGTGAGCCAGATACACGACATAACATCAACACTCAACAACAACAAGCAACAACAACTACAACGCACGACTCTTGTCTGAACGGACCGCAATTGTTTTTCGAGGTTATGTCACCACCGCAAGGCGCAAATCGCCGAGATATGACACCGGGAGCGCTGGTCAACGTTGTCACTTGTCAGCTGCAGCTGTCACTCACGATTTGTATATTAAAATTTAAAAATTATAATTATTAATTAATAATTATTAATTTTCATTAAGAAGACGAAAAAACAACAGACGTAGGTATTCTATTTTTATACTGGTCGAGATTAGTGATTACTGAATACCATTCACTTATACTTAATACTATTATTCAAGTATTTAGGTATTCTTCAATCAGTATTGCATAGTTTTTACGCGTAAGTGGGCAAGTGTTCAACAGCGCAACTCGTAGTTCGTACTCCAAACTGCCGAAATCCGCGCGGTTCGGATTCAACAACAATAATAACAATTAACTATATTTATGACGGTGGCTTTCACGTATTTTACTGATAAGCAGATAAAACAACAACAGACGAAAATAATAACATGGCTTAATTTTGTATTATAGTTAAAGAGGATTGGCTGCTCTCAAGTCTCAGTGCTCTCACTTCTTACCCGCCCAATCTTTACGGCTCTTCGGCCACAGTACAGATATTCGCTAACCGTTGTGTGCCCAACACGATTGCTTACAAATTTGCAATTATTGTTTAAAAAATATTTGTAGTTAAATTTTTTTTTTGTGCAGAAACAACGGCGTCTCGATTTTTCGCCGTTTTCTTTTGTCTCTTCGTTTTCAAACGTCAGCTTGTTTTTAGTAGTTAGTTGACGACGGTATTTCCGAGGACATCACCATCACCTACACGTGTAACACAAGTAATAATATTAAAAATTTGTCGATGTATTTATTACCTAGTTGGAAATCGTCTGACCAAAATAAAATATATTACCACTAACTTCTAATTTTCTTCGTTTGTGGCCATTCATTTTTTCGAGATTGAATTAGACTGAAAAAGATCGTCGATAACCATTTTTTCCGGTAGTCTTGTCCTTTCAGTTTAGTTTAGTTCTATATTTTTGTTCTCTTCGTCTATTAGAGGTCAAGTTCAACACGATTGATAATATTTCTACATTATTATTATTATTATTCCCTTTACTGTATCATTCAATGCTACATAACCCGCCATTCCATTTAATGCCAGGTGTTTCCGCGATTTATTTTTTGCTTGCACTAATTTAATATAGGCATGTTTAGATTATAGATCACCTAAACTTTCATTTTTTAAATTTGAAAATCTCAGATTACTTTTGAACACATTGTCAGTATTTCTAATCTATAGTTGTTTATTTTCAGTTGTCTTAGCTATGGCCGATCAAAAACCAAATGAAAATCAAAATTCTGAATTTTATAAGCCCAAGGTAACAATATTGTTTGATTGAATAGTTCAACTATATTTTTATTTTATTAACATGTACCTATTATTGTTTTAGGATCCCAAAGATGTCGAAAAAGCTCAAGAAGAGTGTATGAAGAAACAATATCAAATGAAATCAAATTGGCCTCCAGTCAGTGGTCATTCTGCCCTCCTTCAAAAACGTTTAGCCAAAGGGGTATGCATTACTTTATGGATCATAATATATTTAATATCCTATGTAGCTAAATGAGTTTTAAGTATTTCATCGGTACACGTGTCATATGCTATCTACAAAAAATTAACACTTGTGTCGTATGCTATCTACAAAAAAATAATACTAGTGTCGTATAGTATATTACTATCTACGTAAAAAAATGTATTCTCACCTTGCTTGTATAGTTTTACAGTTGTCAATGCAATTATAATAGGTTTATAAAAATGTATTTTTTATGTCTCTCAAAAAACTTTCGAAAGTA
>VUJU01003626.1:0-24382 GCA_009835225.1 Aphis craccivora | reverse complement strand
AAAAAAGAAATATTGATTTTATAATTTAATAAATATAATATTTTTTTACTGTAATTTGAACTGTATTGTATTATATTTACCTTTCTTAAGATATGCAATGTGTAAAATATTCAAGTATAAAATGGACTAGTAGGTATTCAAGAACACAAGAATATACATAAAAAAAGATTGTACTTTAATTAATTTAGTACCTCCCTCCCCCATAAAATTAAGTCAAATATGCCGCTGTCTAATTTGATAATATTAGCCCTAAAGATAATAGTAAATTGGGAAAATATCAAAAAAATCAGTAGGTATTCTTTATAAAAGCTATAATGTCAAATAATGTTAATTTTGACGAAGAAATGTTTTTTGAACAATTCAAAATTTTTTTCATCAACAAAATGACAAGTGGCATTGTCAAGAAATAGAAAATAAATTAATATACATTTTCAAAATATTCAACGATAACAATAAAGCATTTTTTGAGCTATTAAAAGTTGTTGAATTTAGTTTTGTTTTACCCCGTTCAAATACAACTGTGGAACGTGTTTTTTCACTGATGAATAGCACATGGACAAATTCAAAAAACAAACTTGATATTAAAACGGTAGAAGCTACTCTTATTATAAAAACGTGCTTCAATAATAAATCTTGTGAAGTATTCTACGACCAAATTTTGGGAAATAAGTCTTTATTAAATCAAATTCATGGATTAGCCAACTATGTAGTAAAATCAACAGAAGAAACCCTGGACTCCTAAAGTTCAGAGGACTAAGAATATGAATTATTATTATTTTTATTTATAATTTATATATATTTTTTCTGCGATATATAAATAATTTTTATCCATTCAAAATGTCCCGGATTCAAAAAAATATAATCTGGTAACCCTATGTATAATAATATGTCATATCTTGAAATATAATTTTTTTTTAAATTACTTTCGTTATATTAGTAATATACAAAATACAAATCTTGATAAACTTTCTGTATTTTATTTAATTGGTATTATTTTATTTTAACAAAAATGTACACTTAAATAATTTAAAACTTACCAATTTAGTTCAGTCTATATTAAAAAAAATATAAAAAGTTATAATATATTTTTAACATGATCATTCAAAAATTTATAAAAATATTAATGATTAGCATAATAACTTAATTTTTTTTTTCAATAAAATATTTCAACTAACTCAATTAACAGTTAACACATTATTTAAAGTAGGGGTTATAAACATAGTAAAATACTATAAAATAATATAATATTATATGTTATGATCATAAGAAAGGGTAGACACAAAACTTAGTAACAAATATTGCTATGTCTTTATAGTATTATACATATTATCTATATAATATGAATTATAAACTATATATATATTTTTAATTGACAAGTTATATGCTTAATATAATTAATTATATGTAACATGTATATAAAATATTTGAATGTCTGATAAGAAAAACAATCATAATCTGAATAATTATGACACCATTTTTTTCATATTCTTTAAAGCTATCTTGGCAGCAGCAACCTTGGCTTCTTTTTTATTTTGACCAAATCCATACATAGTTATGGTTTTATTATTCAACATTATCTCTAGTTTCATCATGGTTCCTAAGCCTTTATTCAATGCTGCTGGAGAAGCATCTGGCTTACTGTAAAATAAATAAAATAAATAACAATATAATATATTATGTATAATGTTCTGTTGCTAGTGCCTGGGGATAGGTGACCACCTGGGAATTTCAGAAACACACATGTAATGTCCTAACCTAATCATAATCGTTGAGATAAAAATAGTATCTAGCTTTATCTCCCCTAACATTATATATACATATATATATATATATATAAAAGTTAAATAATTATTATTATTTAACTTTTACGATTTTTAAAAATAATTTTTTTTCATACAATTAAAACTTCTAAATTATTTATATAATTAAAATTCTTTTATTTTTACATTTCCATAAAAATATATAATATGTTAAAATTAGAAAAAATGATTATTTTGTAATAAATACTGTAACCTGTAAGGGCACTAAATATTATTAGATTTTGAGATCCTCAATGAATATGTGAATATCGGTTTCACAATACCTTTTTTTTTTTTTTTTACAAAAACATATTATTTAGTGAAAAATGTCTTAAAGTTTTGTAACTTGTCATTGGGTAGTTCACTATAAATTATAATGAGCATATTTATATAAAATCAATAATAAATTTTGTATACAATGAAAAATGAAAAAAACTAAGTGCAAATGATTATACTCTGGCCCACAAGAGATTAGTACCGCTATTCGACCAAAACTTGTCTCCGATTTCGCACATTTCCAATTCAACCGCCTACCAATGGCGGCACATAGTGGAGGAAATAGTACTCCGCACAGTCTTCTGCATCCGGGTGATGGTACTGATCTCTCGTGGGCCAGAGTATAGTCAATTATATACTTAAGCTAATATTTTACTATACATCTATAAGTATTACTATAAGAAATTAGTGTAATCAAAAAATGTGCAGTTTTTTAAATAGTTGTTAAAATGAAAAGGTTTTTAAATTAAATGGGGGTCTTAGATAAAAAATTGAATCTAGTTTGTATTATTAAGAGGTCAAAATTAAAAATTCCCAGTATTTTTCAAAATAATCGGTGAAAAATAAATAAGATGAATCTATTGCTGAATTAAATGATAAATAATAATGTTAATTATATTAACTTACAGTAATACTAAAAGTAAAATAAATGACTTTAATAGCTATATAATTTAATGTTAAGTCACTAAATGTCATTACTTATCTTAAGTCTTCACTTAGAATCGTATATAATATGGTCATCATCAAATTCAAATTTAACACACCCATTACAATAACCCACTCGATACCTAATGTACTTAATGTAGCAAAGCAGTTGATAAATTTAAATCTAATAACAAATATTCTTTTAGTTAATATATGTTAAAAATAATTTTGCTGTTTTCAACATTAATAGTAAGGGCCATATTAACATAAATAATTTCAGTTAATTAACTAAGTAGTACAAACCTGAAATTTGGTTGTAATTTGGTTTCATGTAAAATACGTATAGGATTTTTAGGAACATTGGTACAAAATTCGTCTGCAAAACAAAAATTAATTTTAATTAATAATGATGTATAAAAAATACTTAATATATTACAATTTAAAAAGCATTATTTTTTTAATAATAATTAAATAATATATTGAGACTATAGATATATGTACTAAGATTTGAAAAACTTTAAAAAAGTTAAATTACATTTTTAAGTTTTTAAATAAATTAATTTAAACTGTGAAGTGTGAACATATATAATTTGGAAAAAATAATATTAAATATTATTCAAATAAGATTTATTGCTTATTAGTTATTAAGAGGACATTACATGTGTTATCTCCATCCTACACACGTACAACATAGTAAATTTTAATTTACCGGTTTCAATAGTGTGCTTTTAGTTTTGATATTAGAGTGAATTGACCTTTTATCAAACTTTTAGGTAATACTATTAACCATGGTCAATCATTGGTTTTTAACGATATTTAATTTTGTAGTGAATTTTGAATATTTTCAAATATTTAATATTTGTCATACTAATAAAAAATTAGCTCTAATATCAAAACTAAAAACACATTATTGAAACTGGTGAACAAAAATGTATTATGTCGTAGGTGTATAAAACAGAGACAACACATGCGGGTGCAATATTCTCTTAATGTATAAATAAAAAGGTATTGTTAAAAGAACTTATTAAATAATATTTATTAGCTTACTGATTTCATTTTCCAAAAACCTATAACAAAAAGTCCATACAAAATTTAAATCTCTACCACAGTCTAAATAAATTGCAGCAATTAGTGACTCAAACAAGTCTCCCAATACTTTTGGTACATCAACAGATTCAGCTGCATAACAATCACTTTCTTCTATGAGATACAAAATCTAAAATTATATGATCAATTATACAACTATATACACTATAATATATTAAAAAATAAATATTTTACTTCTTGGCCAATTTTATGATTATTTTTCTGTTGATGTTCATAAAAACGATCTATTGCTTCAGTCATTTGAACAGACTTAGCTAAAATAAATCTATGTAATCCAATTCTTGCACTCAATGAAGCAAATGTTATGTTATTTACTAATGAAGATCTAATATCAGTTATTTCACCTGGAGTTTTTTGATAGCAATGTTCTATTATATATGTTGTAATCAAGAAATCTAAAATAATATACAAATTCAATCTATTATTGAAGTTTACTGATAGATGAAACTTAGATTTTAAAAACTAATGAGAAATATAAATATATATAATTATATACATTATAATTTATTTTGAAACCAAAAAATAAAAATGATTCTAAGTAGAATATTACACATACCCATTTATCAATTTTTGTACTATTTATGTAAGATGCATATTATTAATAATGTTATATCTTATAATATCAATATGATAATATGTATATTACAATATATTATAATAGAAAAACTGTGTTTTAACTCATATTGAAATAAATTAATATTTATTTATAAAATATGATTTTTAATAATACTTCCGAAATAAAATGACATGTTATAAGAGTCAATTATGAAAAAAAAAACTTGAAATTTCAATATTATTCAATATGAATATAGATTGTAAATGTAATGAGTAATAAATGATATTTTATTAAATAATATATTCCTTAGCCATATGAATAAATAATACATAGCTATCAACAAAATTTAGAAAGACAAAGAAATGTTACTGAATAGTAATTACTAATTATATAATATATTATATATATCATATTATAATGTTTTGTATTATAAAGTAATAACTAACCAAGTATAGCATCACCAAGAAATTCAAGTCTTTGATAACATTCAGTATACCCAAATTGATAAGTTGGATGGGTTAAAGCTTGAGCTAATAGATGCTTATGTTTAAATGAGTAGCCAATTCTTCGTTCAAGTAATTCATATCCAGGTAAAACTTTAGAAAAATTTAAACCATCGTAGATATTTTCAATTGGTTTAGGTTTGAATGCATCAATGAATTGGTTTGGTATTATACCCAGACCTTGGAGAACCTTAAAACCTACTTCAACTCCACGTTTCTAAAATACAAATAAATTGTAGTTAAAAAAATTTAATATATTATTATCAATAATACTTACATATACATATGTACCAATCAATGATTCTACACAGTCAGCAACCATTTTATCTGAAACTGATTGTTTGTATATAAATAGATCAGATTGTGAATGGCCGACTTTTGGTATATCTTCTTCACCATCGCTATCTGACATTGGTATATCAGACAATGTCTTAAATTTTATAATTTCTTTTTCAATTTCTTTCCAAGTGTTATCTGATAATATACCTAAAATTAAAACAAGTGTTAATGTAACATTATTACGTTTTCATAAAACATAAAGAAAATGCTTAAAACTAAAAATTAATTAGGCAAAAACTTCCCAATAATTAACAAAATCTTTATTAATTGATTATTAATTAATATTTTACCAATAATTTGATTGTCTTTAGGAATATTTATCTGATGAAGTACATCTGATTGAAGATCACCCTTTTCAATGATTTCTTTTAATGTTTGAGGAACACCAAAACATGGAGGTATCCAATCCATGTTTGGGTCAAAAACATTTACCTAAATTTTAATTTTAATAATTTTTTTTTTTTTTTACAAACGTTCAATCTTTAAATACCGTTAAATAAGATCCAAGATTTAAATTTCTGCCAACATAGAACAAATTTCGATTTCCAACTATTTTCATCTTTAATTCAGTAAGAACTCCTTCATTATCAGATGGAAATGCATCAAATAATACCAATGATACAGCAAATTTTAGGAAACTATCGCCGTATGTTTCCATGCGCTCATAATTAAACATATCATTAGTAAATGGTGGTGTTATTGCCTAAACATAAAAATGTACAAAATGAACAAGTTTTCATAAAAATATCAAATAAAAGAGAAAAGTTAAATATCTGGTTTTTAATAAACTATACTCTATACAAAGTCTTCAATTAAATACAACTAAAACCATTGATTTTAAAATCTTAAGGTGTATCATGATTTAAGATAACGGAAAAGACTGATTAACTATAAACCTTAAAAATATTATTTTTGTGGTTTTTTTGTTATTTTTGTTCATATATATACATAAGAATTAAAAAAACTGATTATGTAACAATGCAACAAATAATTTAATATTTACTGTGGTGGCTATGAAATGAGAATATGGATGTATAAATATATAAGCTATTAATTATCCATATTATTTTTTCAGTCAACATGTTCTAAATAAAAATTAGAACAAATACTGTTCAGAACTCATGATTGTTTTTATTTTTTAAGTTACTGAATATAAAAGAATTAAAAAAATATTTACTCTTTTTACATTAAGTGTGCTTAATTTTTCTAATTTTTTTATCATATATTAAATGATAAAAAAACCCAGCTAGAAGGTGTTGGGGAAGGTTGAATAACAATGTTCTCTTTTTAAAGTTGCAATTTCAAATTAAATTTTAAATTAAGTGCTATAATTTTTTAAACAATTCAGTATCATAAAACACATTTAGAATAAAAATTTTAATAATAAGCATAGTTTTATATTAAACTGCTTTTATTCACTTTAAAAAGAATCATAAGTATTCAATCCTCGTGAATATATTATTTGTTTGTTAAAACTTAAAATATCATTATTACCTTTAAAATATCACTTTGTCTAGGCCCGATATTTTTTGTTGAAACTTCTTTGGATAATGGACTCAATGTAGGCGATGTATTATTTGTTAAATTTAATGTGTTCATCTCAGTCATCACATTTTTTAGTATATCTTTTATTTCCATCTAAAATAATTAATTTGATTTAATTTAATTCACTTATTCAATAATATATATAAATTACTAAGATCAATCATAATACTTTAATTTATAAAACATTAAATAACATTTAAAAGGCAATATTTAATAGGAAAAATATTGTTATACACTTCTAAGGTTATTTAATAGTAACGGCCTATGTTTATTTTATGAGAGATATAATTTCTAAAACATAAAGTTAAACTTATTAAATCTTAGTAATATTTATAAAGTAATTATATACTTATGTTATGTATATTATATATGGTTTTTTTTTTTTAAAGTAAGTTTTACAAAAAATATTTCAAATACAGATTCAAAATTTAATGTTAATTAAATTTTGTTTTTAAAACGATAATTATCTTAACTTAAAATTTATACAATTGTTATACTGACAAAATAATAATTTATCAGTGTAATAACCAATTATTTGTCTATTAATAATGATGATCAATAAGATGAAAAATAAATTTAGAATTAAAAAAATAATAATAATAAAACGTGAAGAAATAAGATAATATGTAAAATATAAAAAAAGAGTTAAAATTTTGTTTTAAATATGATATACTATATATACTATTTTGTAATAACTCATTTCTTTCTAAATGCCCCGATTGTTGTCAATAGTGTTATTATTTTAACATATTTTCCTGGTTTCTTGAATATAATAATAAATAATTTCTATAGTAGGTACTAGGTAGATGGGCATTTTTTTTTTTTATGTTTATCATTTTTAGTTAACACATAAATGTAATTATTAATTATTTTAATATGTACTAATATAATAACTATTATTACACTTATTACAAAGGTTTGATCATTAATTATATTAATTACCTAGTGCTTATCTTTAAAATTTAGAGCAATGTTCTATAAAAACTATAAGTAAACAAATTTTGTCTTTGAGTCCTTATATAATATATAAAGATCTTATAATAATAATAAATCACTTTGACTCATCTGTACTAAATCAAGAAAGCTGAATGTTTGCTAAATCTAAGTATTCTATCTTTTCTTTTTCAAATAAAAGTAACCTCAAGCAGTAATTGATTTTTATTTGATTTGTTTAAATTCATTGACTAAATCATTTTTGTTACTGACAATTTTTCAGCTTAAAAATTGTTTTACCATGCTTATCTTACTAAAATCAATACTTGACAGTTGTTAGAATAATAAAGTGATGCTCCTAACTCGTAAGAGTAAGACACTTGGAGTGTGTAGACAGACTCAGTGTCCAGACTCATTAACGCTGTTATGTGCAAAAGTCCGCCACTAGAGTTAAGTATTAATTAAAAAAGAATATAGCTTATTATTTTTATCAAGAGAAAACTGCACCCCTATGTGTTGGTTTTTATATTACTAATTTTCAAATTTACAGCATACAACATAGAAAATTTGTGTTAAGAAGAACCAATTGTGTGTTGCTAGCTTTAATATTAAAGTGAATTGACTTATTATAATAAAAGCAAGATTAAGACTAACCTGTTGAAGTGTTTTTTTTTTTTTGATATTTTAATTTTAAAGCTATATAATATGAGCATTTTTAATATGTAATATGTATTTACAATACTTACATCTTGCTTAAAAATTAAAATTTTAAAAGAAGCCTAAAAAACAAAGCTTAAGCACAAGATAATGTCTTATCTTTATAATAGGTAAATTTACTTTAATATTAATGCTAACAATATGCAATTGGTTTTATTGAGAACAAATTTATTATGTTATATGTTTGAAGGAGAAAATACATGCAGGTGTAGCATTCCTCTTAATAAATAATCTATGTTAATTTCCTAAGAAAAAAAATTACATTACAGTTAATAATATAAAATAGCAGTCATTGTAAAATGTTAATAAGATTTTTAAAATTTTGCAAAATATCATGGAATTTAGAAATATTAAACAAATGAAGATATAAAGCACAGACAATTTGAATTTAATTCAAAACACAAATAACAATATAACATATTATATTTATATTGTTATATAAAACATAATATGCTTACGAAGTTAGAATAGATGTTGAGTTCATTTATTTTTTGAAGAATAATTGGCTCTGGTATTGATTGTATCATAAATTTATTGATTTCTTCAAGATGTTCCTTATCATATGATGCATATTTACGTTTTTTGCACTCCTAAAATACAATTCAAATTTCGGGATACTGAGAATACTGTATAAAAATAAATTTTCAGACCCATTAATATTCACAAAGATTACATTGATTTCTTCAAGATGTTCCTTATCATATGATGCATATCTACGTTTTTTGCATTCCTAAAATACAATTCAAATTTCGAGATACTGAGAATACTGTATAAAAATAAATTTTCAGACCCATTAATATTCACGAAGGTTACATCTGACCACCTTATGTTAATAATAACAAAAAAATCAAAGAAATCCAAATATAATCCTAACATTATGATAATGACAAAATGTTGTGTCAAGTAAATACTATCTTCGATCTACTTATGCTTTATTGTAAAAAAATATTTAAGATAAACAGAACAAACATAAGTTTAGCATTAAATAACAAAGATAAACATCACTCATTAATAATCATTTAACTTTAAAAAAGATTTTTATATTATATTAGCATTAATCTTTGAATTCAATCAGTTTCAGAAAGTTCACTAGCAAATAGAATTCATTTACATACATTTAATGTATAAAATAAAAATTTATTTAATATTGAGTTAGGTTTTTTAAAAATGCTTTAAAATGCTCTTTTAAAGGCAAAATTATGCACATTCTCGAAATCATAGAGTATAAAGTGGCATACCATACATATACCATGGAAATGTATTGATTAAAAGTTCTATTTTAAAAAGGAATTTTATTTGAAAACGTTAAAAATCATTTAAATTGTAATTTTAAATTTGAATATTATTTACAAACATGTTGACTGCCATAAGACGGCCTGAAGTCATAGAATAGGTTTTTGTTGTATGCCAGGCATATTTTACAATGTCTTCCAAATTTACATATACTATGCATAAAAAAACAATATATACGCAATTTTCCTTATTTGAATGTGTTATTGTAGCGCCATAGCAAAGTTACATATGACTGCCAGCAGTCATATGGCAGTCAATGTGTTAAAGTTCAATTTGATAGAAGTGAGTAATATGCATATGTAGTTTGTAAGTTAGGAATTTATATGCTAATACCATAAAACACTTGTTCCTAAACACTTTCTATCCAAGTATTTGGCTCACTATATGGAAAAAGTTTAAGATACATAAATTCTGATATTTTTTAAAGTATACATAGTATAAGCATCTTAAACCATTTCAATATCTGTATGTCAATATAGAAAACTGTTGAATTAAAGTACTTTAATGGTTGCAGTTATTGAAATCTAAGTAGAAAATACATTAAAAAAAAGCCATGCAAAGCAAATAAATAACAACAATCAAGTATCAAATATTTGTATACCGTTCTATCATCTGATTTTCCATTTGGTGATTTGAATGTTGATTTTGAGTTTAACTGAAATATAAGTAACCCTTTAAACTTATAAATAATCAATAATATCTATACATACATAATTGGTTATAAAATATAATTTTTACAAAAACTAAATATACAGCTAAAAAAATAATGTATATATAAATAAATAAATAAATAATATAATATATATTTTAAAAAAATGGTAAGTAATAAATTGGGAAAAATTTAATTAATAAATAATATGAACTACAAATTATGAATCTTGATAAATTATGTTTTAAACTTTAATAAAACATATAATTTGTAAGTGCTTGTTTTATTAAGTGGTTGTCAAATGTCAAAGGTAAAACCCACTTGTATTGTCTATGTCCTAACCTAACCCAATATGGAACATTTTACAATCAGAATAATCTATATAACTCTATTGTTTTTAATTTTAGAGTAAATTAATTTATTATAATATTTAAAAGTAAAAATAATATTATCTACAAAATCTAGAATATTTTTTAATTTTAAGATTTTCAAAAATGTCTACCAAATTTTAAAATAAAAATGAATATATCAAAAAAAAAACGGGTAAGTGGGTACCGCTCTACTGTACATTAGATGCCGTGCGAATCACTATTATATATTATAGGAGTGTTAAATTTGAATCCAATGATAGTTATTATTGTATACAAAAAACGATTCTGAACGAAGACGATTTGTCATAGCCTAAGATATGCCTAGGATATCATTTCGAATGGATGGTGAAAAGGGTGGTTTATGTTTTAATGGCACACCAAAATTTAAGTTTTTTTTTATAATTGTAAGCTAAACTTATGAAAAATCTTGTATTAAATTTTCAACTCTTAGCTACTTATACAAAATTTTTTATGAATTATACCAACAAAATAATTTGCAAATATTCATGATTTTGACGAATTTTTGTCAATTTTTGAACTTTAAATGCTAATAAAAAAAATTGTGCCTATGTATTCTTATATTTTTTTAACCACTTTAAAAATAACTTATGAGAAACTTTGTATTAAATTATCAAGTATTTTCATTGGGCCAAAAAATTTTATCGACACTTCAACAAAAAAATTTCAGTTGTCAATAAATAGCTCAAAAAAAGTCAAAATATTTTGATAAGTAAATTATGTAAAGAAAATTCCAATTTAAATAACTGGTGAAATTTTAAAGTATCTACGATTTATAATTTTTGAATAATAACAAATATTTAAAATTGTTTGGGGTAAATCGTTATCGTTACGTGATTTCGTAAACATTTAAAACAACATAGTTTCACAAATTATTCTAAACGTACAATTTGCCATATTATGCGCTTGTGAAATGGAGAGTAAACCTACAGGTATGATTAGCAAAAATGTCTAAGCTCTGCTTAAGTTTAAATAATTAAACAAAACCTTATTGTTGAAATATTATTATAAATAAAATTAGTCAATACAGGAAAAATATTTAGGGAGGCATTTAAAATTATTAACATATAATAAATGTCATGTTAGTAATTTATTAATATAATACATGCTATTAACATATAATAGAATTATAATAACTTATAATAATAAGAAAGGCAGCATTATAAAATACGCCTATCCAGTTAGATACCTATGTTAAAACTATAGTGATGGGTAGAACTCTTCGAATCTCAAACCAAACCCTTGATATTTGCTTCAGTTCGGAATTTAAATTCGATATGAAAAGATTTGAACCAAACATAATAAGTATAAATACAATATTATTTTGTCATCAATAATATATTACGTATTTAAAAATATCATAGTATTTGAATTTATTATCTGTTATGTTTGTCTGTGTTTATTTTGATCGTAACATTTACCTATTAACAGAGCACGCGATAGCTGTGTGCGCAAGCTATGCAGTGCTTGTTATTCTGTGAAATATTGTTTATTCCGACTGGCAATTGTATTAATTTTTATAAATTTATAAATATAAATAATTTATAAATCAAATAAAACTATAAATTATAATGCATTATTCAAAATGAGCATGCATTGCATGCCCAAACTCCGGAGTTAGTATTCGCTACTGCTGTTAACATATTAAACTCAAAGAAAAAATATAAATATATATTGAAATACTAATGAGTAATTAAATTACTGACCTCATTTAAACTAGATGAATCTGTTTTTCGATCATCCTAAAATAAACATCCACTTTGTTAATAAATAATAAATATACAAGTAGATTTATAAGTACTAATTAGAATAGTTTTGTATTTTTACTCACAATATTATTGTTATTCTTGGATTTATTTATAGCGTACATAAATGTATGATAATTTAGAACATCCAACATTGTTGTATTTCTTTGCCTTTCAATATCAATAGGTAAACTATTTGAATTCCATTCATTTGCCATATTATTGTCATGAGAGTTTTCTAAGTATTTTAATGTTTCACTAATTGGTAATATAATATTTTTCTTTTTGTCTTCGTGAAAACCACTGAAATCATCAATCTTTACAGCATCTTCTGCTAACAAAAAAATAATTAAAATAAAATAAACTAATTAATACATTTAATTTAACGATTTAACTTACTGTTTGTACCGTCTTCTACTTCAATGTTACACATAAAATTAATTTTTACAAGAAGATCTTCAGCCAATAGTAATTTATCTAATCGATATAATATAGTAGGCAGCATTAAAGCTTTCAACCAATAAACTGATGGAAATTTATGCCAAGTACAAAATTCTGGTATAAGTATTTCTATGTATTCACTGCGTTTATCAGGTTTTCCAGTAATAAATCTAAAAACAAATACCAATATTATTAATTATTTGTAATAAATTTTTTATTATTATAATAGTACTACCTGGGAATCAAATAATTAAGTTTTGATACACCCAATGATTTTACTTTTATCATAGGTTGATCTTTATGAGTAACATTAATGCTATACTTGTCACTAAAGTATGTTTCATATGTATCATACTCAGAAGTTGGAAAAGAACTTTCAGGTGTCATATCCAAGTAAACATCAGTAACAATATATCTCTAAATATTACAAATATAAAAACCAACAAGTTTAGTCTTATCAATAATGTTGAAAATCGTAATTCATCTAAGTAATAAAAATAGGTTTTAGATGGGTTTTATTTGATACTAGCTAATCTTGTATGACATTGCCTATGACAAATTAAATAAAACCAGTACATTTATTCTATCTTAACATTGAATACAATTATAATGATTAATACAAAATACATAATATATATGCTGCTTAAAAAAAAAATTGACCGAGAAATGTTTTCTATTTTTACCACTTATTATACCTTTTAACCCCCTTTATTGAAACTATATGTATGGCATTGGCAATTGTTAACAAAGGACTGATAGAGTTGAGAATTTGAGCATTGAATCAATCTGCCAATGATGTTTATGATTGTGATTTACAACATGAAACACACTTCAATGTCAATAATTTAGATACATTTGTTGAAACACTTGTAACTAATCTTCCAAGTTGGTTATAGTACAACACATTATATGATATAACAATCCAAGCAATTTCAATTCAAAGTGGCAAATAATTGTAATTCATAAATGTGCCTAGATATAAAGGAAAACCGTTTCTTATTTCACTAATTTTAAAAAATATTAGATAACGGAATATAATTGTATTTGCAACTGTATCATCTAGAATTGTGGCAACACTTTTACGTTCAAACACCACATTCAGAACTAAAATTTATATTGAATTTGCAAACCATTGAAACGCTGACATGCAATATCATCAACAATTTTGGAATGGGTAAAGTTCTCTAAACATATAAATTAATGGTATGAGATAAATTCACAATGGCTCACAAAAAATCATTAGAAGCGCTTCATTATACACAGAAAAATTTGAAAGGAAATAGAGATTTCTATGGTGGAGCACATATATTATTGCATGATGATTTTTCACAAACTCTGCTTATTATACCATCTTTAATACCTGCTGATGAACTTACATGTTTTAAATTATCAGTTCTATGGCAACATGTAAAGCAGTGGTTCCCAAACTTTTTCCTATCGCGGCACATTATTATTAGTTTTTATAAGTCACGGCACACTTTGGATAAATCATAAATATAATCTACTTATCGAATAATAGGTATGTAATGATGTCGGGTATTTTTATAAAAAGTTCAAGTTGTCGCGGCACACCTTTCAAATTTCACGACACACTAGTGTGCCGCGGCACACCCTTTGGGAAACACTGATGTAAAGAAATTTACTTTGAAAACTAATAGATTTTTTGTATTAGTGTATTTTATTTATTACATTTTTTTTTTCATGTTTCATTACAAGTCCACAAACATTTCGCAAATTGCTGAGTATCTGAAATAGGAATATGGCAATCGAAAAATCTCCATAATGTATAACATTGCCAACAAACTTTTGTAAGATAACATCAACCAAAGACAAATCAATTCAAATGTTTTTCCAAACTACCAAAAAAAAATATTATAAAACTCATCAGTGGCTCAGTGTTCATGCTATATTAACAGCTGTAAATAATGATTTAATGACGTGGGGTTATCAATTACCAAACGGCATTCAATTTATTTGCCAAGTGTGGCACCGTCCGTACATTTTAACATTAAAAATAGGAGTGCCTGTCATTCCTCTTCAATACATCAATCCACTACAGTTATAATCCGCCACAATACAGGACATTCCGTGAAAAATATTATGAACAACATCATAAAAGCTAAAATTTTGAATCGAAAATTCAAGGAAGAAGATGAACTGTTACTACATATTCCAATGATCCAACAGATATGCCAATTGAATTGAAATGTTTTCAGTTCACAAGCACTTGATTAAATTAATCAAAATAATAATTTTTATTTTCTAAAAAGATTTTCAATAAAATTAACAATGTATATTGAATTTTGGAGTTTCATAGAATTTTCTTTTTTCTGAGATAACGGCAATGCACAACAGCATAGTTATAGCTAATTATAATATATAGTATATAAATATATTATATATACAAATATGTAATGACAGTTAAAAGTTAAACATTCTAAAATAAATTATTATACTTATAACTGTTATATTATTATTATACTTATTCACTGATATTAAGATTGATTTGCCTATAATATTTTGATTGATTTAGTAATGGGTTTGAAATAGTGTAGAGCTGTAATAAATAAAATCCAAAAAAAAAAGTTATACCTATGATTTTTAATAAATTATTCTTTTATATTTATTTAATTCTGCAAATTTCAAATTTGTTTTTGTAAAAACGTTGTTTATTTTAAGTTGAATAATATTCTTTTGTAATTAATTTTCAGGTCATGCAATAATTTTATAATTTCAAAGATTTTTTGATCAGACATTATATACAGATATATTATTTTTAATAGACATACAGTAAAAATAGTTAGTCCGATACCCTCAGTAATCCAACAATTTATTTTTACTTCCTCTCCTTATATATGAAAATAAATCTTGTTTAGTACCTTCTCAAAATTTTGGATTTCTTTTTTTAAAAATGTATTAATTTTACCACTAGTATGGTTTAAAACTAATAGTAAAAATATAATTACTTGTATTGGTACTATGTTTCTGTACCACGGTGAAATTACATTAGGAATTTTAAGATATTCTTCATAAAATTTAGTTTTTCTTTGTTCCATAGTAGGTTCTTCTGTTTCTACAAATTTGTTTATATTGATAACATTCCAATCCACATTACAATTATTATCTAAAATATTAAAATATTAAAACATTTTGTTTTATTATTATCTAATAATAATAATAATATATGTAATAGATGCATATTATATTAAATTTCAAACCTGTAGAAGAAATAGGAACTACTAAATATGAATTATCTCCATTATCATAGCTTCTTACAATAAAATCTTTTATGCCCAATACATCCAGAAATAATTTGTTATGAAAATCTTCTAATTTCTTATGACTTGTATGGTCAAGATGCATTATTTCTACATTTACTATTATGCTAACATTAACAGTACCAAAAGGTAAAAATATAGGAAAATTTGATACCTGTATAAAGAAATAAAGAACACTAATTATTGATAAGATTAGTTAAAATAATAATGAATATTGGCGATTTCATTTTTATGTATTTTGGATTTTGGACAGAAAAAAATGATAATTAGTAAAATTATTATTAATGAATTTTTTAAGAATATTAAGTATTACATATTTATTTAATTTTAGTAGATAATATAATATATTGGTGAGCAATATCCAGTATAATGTAGATTCTTTGTACAAAAAATTAAAGTAGTATTTTATTGAGAAGTATATTTAATTATTTCATTTAAATATATATTTGAATGAAGATTTAAATAATTAAATAAATACAGAATATTATAAAATATCATTAAAATTTTTTTAATGAAAAATGTCATTTTAATTTTTGTTGATAACATTACATTTATTATATTATTAATATTAAATAAAGGTTTCAAGTGATTCAACATCACAGATTATTAGACTAGAGCAGAAGTTCCATACTGTAGGCCACAACCCAAAAATTGATAATGTTAAATTTTAAAATATTTATACATTTATCTATAATATTAGATTATATAAATTTATATATTTAAATATATATTTTTATAAAAAAAAAAGATATATTTTGCATGTATAAATATAACAAATGCAAGTATGTGATACATTAATTCTATATTTAATACCATTTATTAACAATTGATTACATGTAAATGTTAATACAATTCCAATAGGTACTATATTTTACGTCCACAAATATTTAAGTTTAAATGGATTGTAGAGTGAAAAGTTTAGGAATCTTTGACCTAAAGTACTTAAGATATAAGTAAATAAAAATTAAAAAAAAACTATTTATGGCGGTTCTTAAAGATAAGGGTATTAGATTTATACAATGTTAAAAATAATTTTTTATTAATTAAAATGTAATGATTTTCATGGTGTTATTTTCATTGAAAGCTTCTTCTATGTTAGATAGCATAAAAATTTTGGTTCATATGCCTTTATACTTTGTGCAATCTTGAATTATGTATTGGATGGAAAGGTCAGTTTGGCATTTATTGCACATGAGTGGAGGATTTTTGCCGATAAGAAAAGAGTAAGTGATGAAGGAGTGTACACTTCTAGTTCTTAGAATGACAACTTCCTTTCTTATACTGAGGTGATGAATAAAGAGCTATTTTTTTCTCAATTTTCTTAAGTTCATTATTGAAAGAATAAAGTTCCAATAATTTTAGGTATTTCATATTTTAGAGATGATTGTATATTTGTATGTCATTAGTTAGTAAGACAATAATTGTAAGAAAGGAAATTATTCATTATTTACTATTAACAGCTAGTCATTAGTATGTGTGATGGTACCAACATAAATTCAATGTTTTTTTTTGGAGGTTGACTTTAATATTTTTTGGATGTTTTGGATATTTTCATTTGAAAAACTAGAAGAATACTGAATGAGGCACTCAAGAGAGTGTGTGGTTTAAGATAGTCATCTTGGCTATTATGATTGCTTCAAAAATAACTTGGGTTTCAACTAAAAATAATATACTAGTTTCTGACGAGAGCTTGTAAAGGAGATTGATGTTGTTTTCAATAGTTGAAAAGCTGATTCCTAGAGTAAATTTAGATGCATAAGTGTACATTTTGGCAAAGTATAAAAATTTATCTTGGATAATTTCATAAAATTCTGAGATGACGATACTTGGGTTTGTATTGTACTTGGTTTACAAAATAGAACTTTTTTTTTTTTTTAATTTCTAACTACAAAAAATATCTGTAAATTATTGAGACTTTATTAATATTTTAACATTCAACACTTATAGAAAAGGTAAGTAAGTAACTAAAGACCGTTTTTCTATATATTAGTATTGAGTGAGTTATTAGTATGAATATAATAAATTTAAATTAAATAATTTATCATTATTGAATATTAATTATCTATATTCTATATATTTATTTATTTAATGATATTTATTACAAAATGAAAAAAAGATTAATATTAATTTTAAATTGCTATTTCAAAATGGTTCAAATTGAATTCAGATTTAATTAGGTTTCATGTAATAATCAAAAAGTAAATTGATATAATCCATTATGACATGTTGTAGACTTGTATTTAGAGCTGGCACCACTAGGTGGCACTAGTTTAGGGGTGGCAAATTTAAAATGTACCAAATTGATTTAATTATTTAACTATCTAGTATACATATAGAAATGTATGTTTATTGTTCAACAAACACAAAAAAAAAATATCTAATAATATTTTGTTTACTGTAGATGTACCGGAATCATAATGCTGTATATCTATGCAAATAGAACGTCGATAACGATAAATGCAGCCTTGTACTATTTTAGAACATTTAGTTTAATTTTTATATTTTGTAAAGAAAACTGAGGTCAATCAGAATATTGTTTTTTAAATAAAAACACAGATTTACAGTAAAAAAACAAATGTTTATATTTTATACAATCCTTTCCTCTCCAAAAAATTAACTTTTGAATAGGGCAGCAAAAATCTTAAGACTTGCATGTATTCACATTTTTGCATTAATTATTCTTTAGTATATTTAAGAATTATTATTTATTTTATTTTCCTAAGAAAAATGTTAAAATTTAAAAGTTAGGGGAAGATATTTTACTTTTGTAAATTTAGTATTATTTTGTAAAACATGAAACGTTAAAGCAGTAGCAGACAAAATATACAATGTTCAGCAATATAATATAGCCTTGAATTCTATAATAATATAACAAAAAATAATTTTGAATGGAAACAGTCTGAACCAAGTATTTTTATGATGTACTATTAAAATCATTTATTTTACTTTTAGTATTATAGTAGGTTGATACATTTTTTTGAAAACATTAAATTTGTTATATTATTATAAATTATAATAGTATATATTTATACCATATTATATTATTGTTATTAAATTTTTAGTTAATAACATCTTACTGTAAATACTTTAGGACAACGTGAATAGGTTTATATTATAATTAATTAATATCTTATAAATTCAATTTATTTTGAAAATAGCATTGAGTATAGTAAAATTTATAGTTGACATAAATGTTTTATGTCCTTACAAATAATGTTTTTAAATTTTTATATTGAAGTCATTGTTAAAATACATAATTCCGTCTAAATATGATTAATAAATATTTATAAAAATAATTTTGTGTGTATATTTTTAATACTTTTTAGTTAAAGTTGATAACTGAATGAAATACTAGAAATATTTTAATTATTGGATGTTATAAAACCTTAGTTTAAAGAATATTAATTTCAAATGCATATAAAATAAAAATGTCCTGTGTATTTTTAATAATTGTCTACAAATTTAAGAACAGATAATGTGGGATCTGAATCAAATTTTAAAAAATTTTGACTCAGCAAAAATTATTTTATCAATATCTAAAGAAAAAAAAACTGAAATTTGAACAAAAAAAAAGTTTTCAAGCCAGTAATGCAGTAATGCTTTGCAGTATTGTAGGTCACTATGATCAATTTATTAAATTTGAATCTTATGATAGGTATCATTGTATACAAAAAACAATTTTGAATGGAGATGATTTGTTAGCTCTGATACATTTTTTAATGGGTGGTGAAAAAGGTAGTTTATGTTTTAATGAACTGAATACCCCAAAATTAAATCTTGTATAGATAATGCTAATTTAAACAAGTGGTGTATGTTTCAAGTTTTTACAGCTAGTAATTTTTAATCATAACAAATATCTAAAATTATTTGATAGTAATTTGTTATTTTACATGTGAATTTTGGATTTCTTAAAGATTTTAAATATAAGATAAAAAATATTTAATTGGCTAATGCTTAATTTCTTTTACAAATATTGTAAGCCAAACTTATGGAAAATCTTGTTTTAAACTTTCAACCCTTAGTTACTAATACAAACATTTTTATACATTCTAACTACAAAATAATTTACAAGTATTCATGATTTTGACAAAATTGTATCAATATTTGAACTTCAAATGTTAATAAAAAAAAAAACTTGTGGCTATGTATTCTTATAATTTTTAAATCACTATAAAACTAACTCAAGATAAATTTTATATTAAATTTTCAAGTATTTTGATTCAACCAAAAATGTTTTATCAATACTCATTAAAACAAAACCGAATATTTCAATTGCATATAAATAGCATTCAAATAAGCGAAATATTTAAAAGATTAAATTATGCAAAAAAAATGCGAATCTAAAGAATTGATGAAATGTTCAAGCATCTACGACTTGTATTTTTTGAATAATAACAAATATTTAAAATCGTTATCGTTACACAATTTTGTAAAAATTTAAAATTCAAAAGCTCATTTTTCCTATAATGATGCTTTGAGTTTTCTCTATAGCTATTTGAAGGAAAACTTAGTGTTGAATTTAATAATTTGAACTTTGAATGCTTATAAAATCAAATCATGAGTAACAACTTTTATTTTTTTTTTTAACTACAATAAGAACGACTTATAAGAAACTTTGTATTAAATTTTCAAGTTTTTTTGAGCAACCAACATTTTTTTATACACTTAAAAAAAAAATTTTTAGATAAATCGAACATTTCAGTTGTCTATAAAGTATAAATAGCTAAAAAAAAAGTAAAAATTTCAAAATATTTTGAAAATGTCATGTATTTTTAACATGTTTAGTGGGGATTATATTCTTAAATATAAAAAATAAATGTCAATTATTGTTAAATATTTTAACTGTAAACTATATTGATTTAGAAGTACCTACTCAGTTTACTTATTACAATACAAAAATAAATTGTAGGTTAACTTACTTGTGGTAATTTATTTGATGTTAAAATTCCAAATTCCTCATTTGACCTTAATAATTTATCAAATGTTTCGTATTTACCTTCTTTTAATTGGATATAATCAGGAACACAACGAAGAATATGTAAATATGATGGTTTAGTTACTTGTGGATAAGATCCATGTAAGTGTGTTGGACTCTATGTAATGTTTATAAATGAATTAACTTCACATATAAAATTAATAATACAGTAACATACTTCAATATGCACCATCCTTCTCATTTTATTAGTTCCTGGTTTTAATTTATAATTACTTGCTTCAATATCTTTCTCATCCCAATGTGGAAACCATTGTAAATCATTAAATACAGCATTATTTTTAATATTTATAGGTAACAGGTATTCATCTAATGCTTTAAGTTTATACAATTCAATACACGCATTAAATGCTGCACTTTTTTTAGCATTTTTTTTACTTGCACAAAATATTCCCTGAAAAAATCAATAATAAACCTGATGATTTATAATAATTTTTATACAAGAATAATAAACTTTTACATCAATGGGAGTTTTAATAACACTATTAATTGGCAGTTTTAGTTTGTATTTTTTAAACTTATTATTATTCTGAGCAATATACCATTCTGGACTCAAATCTGTGAATCTATCCTGAGGTAAAGAAAAACAGTACCTATAAGTCATTCCAAAAAAAAAAAAAAAAATTAATATATTGATATTAATCTGCTATATTTTTAAGAAAATATAAGAAGACTATTTGTAGGTATTTTTTTAGCATATCAGCATCATATTTTGACTTTTGAGTAAAAAAAATATGTAAAAAAAGTAATTATGTTTTAAAATTAGATACCTATTAATAATACTTATAGCACCATCATGAGTTAATGTAGCATGTTTAGTTTTAAAAATTTCTGTCATATTTTCGTCATTATTTTCATCATCAATATCATTATCTACCAATATCTAAAACAATATTGTAAAATATAATTTCTATCCATTATGAATGACTTGTAGGACATTTTAAACTAAACATACTTTTGCAATTTCTTCTTCCATTTTATTATAATCAGATTGAGTTTTTTCAAATTTCAACTGATTTGGCACCATAATAATAAATTTACTATCAGCAGAACGAGCTCTTCCTTTAGATTGTACATAAGAAGGAAAATTTTTAGGAGAATCATATCTAATGACATAATTGCAAGTTTGAATATCAATACCTTCTTCTAGTACTTCTGATGTTATAAGAACATTAATTATGTTATCATTAAACCTAAAAAAAAAAATTAATTAAAAAATTATGAATTATTATACAGTTTAGGTAGGATAATATTTTGTAACATATATATATATATATATATATAAATATAGAGTAATATATTAATTATAAAATACTTCTTAATAATATCATTATTTTGTTGTTTTTTATACACCATTTCTTTGCTATCAGGACTTATTATTCCTCTTGCGCCAACTATAAACTCGCATTTAATATTTTCTTGATTATATTCTTGGATAAAATCCTATTACATGAATCAAAAAATCAATAGATTTATTAGAATTAATAGTATATTATTTTATTTTGTTCTAATATACCTTAATATAATGGTATAAAATTTTAGCAGTTGTTCGGCGATCAACAAATACTAAACAAGTATCAGTGGCTTTTACAGCAGATAAAATTTCCATTAATTTTTTCAGTTTTGGGGATATATTTTTTAATGTAGTTGAATGGCCATTGTTAATAGACAAGTGTTTATTCATATAGTCAAACACCAATTTTCGAATTATAGTTACTTCTGATAATATCATACACATAATAGTGTGATTTTTTGAATCAGTACATGTTTTTCTTTTTTTTTCAATTTCAATTAAAAAATGCCAAGTTGCCAAAAATGCAATATATGGTCCTCCATCAGATAGATTTGCCTAAAAAACAACTTTGTTCATCATCTCTATGAAAAAAAACTTTTTTATTCACCTCTATATCAAGAAAATAATTAGCAAAATTCTTCGAAGAATGTTTTTGATTTTCCATATAATAAACTTCATTATTTTCTTTAATTGGTTCAACTTTGACAGGAGCCTGAAATTTTCTCAGATGATAAACAATTTTTGTTATTCTTTGAGTGACAGCTACCATTTCATCATCCAAAATATACTCATCATATAAACTTATAAATTCTTCTGGACGTGCTGAAAAACTATCATTGTTGTTAATAATTATTAGTATCATATTATTAATAGCTTTGTTTTCAATAATTACATTTGAATATTTTCATCATATCTAGTCTTTATAGTAGCATTAAATGTATTTTGCAATTTGGTTAATTCATCTTTGACATTTTTGGTATTTGAGTTAATCAAAGTAGCAGTTAGTCCAAGTATATGAGGACGTTCATCAATGTTTAAATTGGAATCATGAAGTACTTGCATTATCTGTTTTATATAAAAAACAATAAAAATAATAAATATATTAAATATATTAATTGTATAATTTATGTCATGTGTATTATAAATAGAATCAGTGTTTTGACCATAGGCGTGTGTAGAGGAAATGCTGGCTATGCCAATGGCAACCTCAGCGCTCTGTGGAAAGATAGGGATGATTTTATAAAAATTGATGATATTAAAACACAACTATAACAGATAATAAACTTGAAATTAAATGTTATGTTTTCATAACTGTACTAGATGATTTGTATAACAGTCTTGAAAACCAATTTAACTAGGATATATTAAATACTATTAGTGCAATAATAATTGGTTGTTTAACTGAACTACAAGCTGAAGAATTTGATACAAAATTTCTTTCATAAAAGTATTAAGAGGACGTTGTACTCGCATGTGTTGTCTCCGTCTTACACACATACGACATAGCAACATTTTATTCACAAGTTTCAAAAGTATGCTGTTAGTTTTAATATTAGAGTGAATTGACCTATTATATAATTTAAAGGTAAGATTATTATCTAGGGCCCTGCGTAGCCTTTTATTGATATTATTATTTTTAAGTAAGTTATGACCTTTTAGAAACTCTACATTAAAGAATGGGTAAGTGGGTACCGCTCTACATTAGGTGCCATATGGATCATTATTATATATTATAGGAGTGTTAAATTCGAATCGAATGATAGGTATCATTGAATACGAAAAACGATTCTGAACGGAGATAATTTGTCAGCCTAGGATATAATTTCCAGTGGTTAGTGAAAAAGGTGGTTTATGTTTTAATGGCCTGAATACACCAAAAT
>VUJU01003625.1:0-24384 GCA_009835225.1 Aphis craccivora | reverse complement strand
CAGTCGTTGGTATCATAAACAATAATGATATTATAATTTAGAATACTAATCGTTTTGAACGCAGTACTGTATGATTCGATTTTTTTTATCCGCTAAAAGTTTTTTGCAACAAATCCTAAGTATATTATATTCGCGACTAACTTCGTGTAAATGATAACAAACGACGACAATTCTCGCTGGCGTTCGCAGTGCGGCACGATTACGGTCATTTACGTTTTCGTTTACGTTACGGATGAGAAGAAGGTAATATATATCCGTGACGATATCTGTTAATATCAATCGCGTACTTGTAACCTCTATTCGGATATAGACTTAAGTCTTGGATAATAAAGTTATACATCTGAGTCGTACAAATTAATACTACCGATACAATATTATATTCATCGAATTCTTTTTCTGATTCGATTTTTGTGGTTTACAATTAGGTACTACAATTATAGTCGTTATGGTTTAAAATTATTTTTTTTTAATTTTGGTTTCATTTTATTATCATAGTTTTTAGAGTTATAATGTATAATATACCAAAAGTATTAAATTATTACCGACAAGCATAATGCTATATTTTAACTGTATAACATATAATATTTTAAAAATGAATTTATAATTGGCTAGATTTTTTTTAAGAATTAATGGTTGTCTTATAGGATTTATATCCTGAATTTTACCAAATGGATTCGATTTGATTTCATGTTTCATTAATAACGATTTAGATTATCATAATTATTTAAATCTTTTACATAATGTTACTGATTACTCAATGAGTATTTTTCGGACTTTATTTGCATATTTTAAAATAAAATGTTATTAATTAACCATATAATATATTTTATTCTTATTTATTTTTAAAATATATTTTTTCTTATTTATCATTTCGAATCTAAATATTTAGATATTAAATGACATCATGAATTGTATATTAACAAATTGAAATATTTATATGAACAATAGCTATTGGATTGTCAATTAATTACTTGTATTATTTACTTTTTTGTTTATTTTTCACTTTTATTTTATACTTCCTTTCGAATTAAATCAAATAATAAGTATCATAAAATGATATATCTATTTGCAATGTCACTAAACTATATAAAGCAAGCACTCGTAAATTGAACGCATTGAATTATTGTTTGAAATCTACTCACTCGTAAATTATAAATTGAAAAAAACATATTCTATTTAAACTTTAATTATGTGATGACGTACACTTGAAAAATCTATCTTGTAAAATTATTTGTTTTTATTGAACATACAATATAATAGGTATTTCGGTATGGCTTTTAATGAACATAAGATGAATTTAATAATTCTTACGATGAACTCTTGTGTTATGTTATATATTTCATATTGAAAATAAATCAAGTTCTATATTATTATGTTATCATTAATTTGTATTAAAATCTTTAAATCTCTGTTCTCTTGAGAATATATGGCTCATTTCAGATTAAAACTTTATTTTTAAATTTCTTCTCAGAAATATTGATTTACATCAGCTCCTTGAGCGTATATTCTGACGACTTCCAATGGGAAATTGATCAAACAAGATAATTTTATAAGTTCTATGTTTGACTTCCCATCCATATATTCCAATGAATCTCCTTTTAGTATGATTTATGTGTATGATTTTTCAATTTTATAAATGTTGATACTTTGACTTAATGATATACATAATTAAATTTATGTATATTCTTTCATATTTCATACAACATTTTAAATTGTAATAATATTAGTCTAATGTTTTTGATCTAATATATATTAGAAAGTGTATCTTTAAAAATAAATACATTTACGAATTGAAGCACTAACGAATGACTAGAAACTTGTAATATAGGAATTTGTGTGTATAAGTACCTGAATATGATTTACATTTGAAAAATATTGTTGGTTCTCAAATGTAATTACCTATTATAAAAAAATAATAATAATAATTAATATATTTAAAGTTACTTTTTTTATTTTAATTATTATTTTATGAAAGTCGATGAGAGTCTAATTATTTTGTTTTTTTATTCTCATAATATATATTATATATTAGATATTCTGTAAATGTGTGTTTTTTTACATCTTAAATCAATCATGTTATATGAATTGAAAAATAAATTCATTATAAATTATTTTTATAACTTTTTGCTATTCAAATTCACACTGCTACAATGTGGACGAAAATAAATTTATATTATTTCTCTAAATCATGAAATACAATATTAATTAAATAATTAAAAATAATAGATAAATATATCAAATGTTGAACTAATCTAAAAAAAAAAAAAATGTAACGATACATATACATTATACATAGTGTATATTATGGAGATATGACAAGTCTACATTAAAATTATGTTTGAATAAGCTAGATCATTAATAAAATACACCCGTAATTATTCGCATATTAAAACTTTCAATGGCAATAATATGATTGTTGTGTGATATATGAGATATTAAAAATTAACTTTTAAATTGTATTTTATTATTATTTCAATTTTCGTATAAAACAAACTATTAAAATAATATGTTATGATATTGTATAGCCAGTGTAATCAAGTGGCACCACTTTGGTATCAGCCAATGCGTTAACAGACGGCAAGGCACCTATACGATCACGCCACAACGCCTGACATGATAAATATTATGAACATCATACGAGTATGTTGCGCAATAAACAAATAATGATATTTTGTTATATTTTATAATAACTATAAAAAACATCCAAAGTCAAATTATTAACTATTAATTTAATCTACTAAATAATAACAATAATAATAAAATAATATGCAAGCCGTGGAATGGTCTGTCAAGACGACATAATATATTGATAACAAAATATAAATATAAAATAAGAAAAAATATCATGACATAATAAATTGCAGTGTTTGAAATCTGATCGTTTTCGCTAATTTGTGTAATATCAAGTGTATTTTCCTTTAATTAATTATTGATATTATATATATACAGGAAAATAATTTGAAAATAGACGTAAGGGAGATCACTTTAACAATAATCGAAATGTATGATAAAATATTTAAAATAGTTTTGTCTTCTATTAGGTAGACCAAAGGTCAGAACAAAAAAGAAACGAATTTCTATTTAAATGTTATTTTTTTATAATTATTTACTGGTAAATCACACACATAATATACAGATATATAATATATATAATAAACGTATAATTATGTATAATAATATCAAATATTAAAAATTAATGCAACAATACAGTGTTTTTTTTTTTAAATTTATATAATTATCTGAAAATTTAAATATTTCAAGAAAAATCAAAATTTCAACTTTAATATTATAATAATTTATGATGGCGATTTTGTAACTATATTTTAAGACTTGGTGATTGTAGTTGATTATTGATTTAAATGCGATATAAGTATAAATTATAAATATTTTAGCAGTTTAATTTTAACTCAATCATTTAAATATACTATTATATTTAGTTTGTTATTCTATATACTTAATTAAAAATGTTTTTTATATAATTCTAGTTTACTTATAACATTTTACAATACAATATTTTCCAAAGAATATTAAGAAATAAAGCAGAAACATACATAAAATATTATGTTATTATATAATTTAATACATCTATCAATTTATTTTTATTTTTAATATCATAAAATATCGAATGAACAACTTTTATTAGTAGATCTAAAAGTTGTTGTAGTTGTATATTTGTTTATATGATACCAATTTATATCAACATACTAAGGTATAATACATTAATGTTCGTAATGTTCGTATAATATGATGAATTAAAAAATCAAAAAAACCTTTTGAATATTTCGTTCATTTTATTGAAAAGTACACAATTTAATATTTTTTTAAACAAAAAACTGATGTTTTTATTTTATGACTTATGAATTTTATTACTCAGTTTCATAAATAGTGAATTGTGAATTCATATTTTAATTAATAGTTGATACTATTTAGACGTGACAATATTTTTATAGTTCAATCAGTACATAACTAAAATTGTTAAACGGTAACAAATTTTCCACAAAAAATCTTCATTGTTATTTTTCATTTTTAATAAACTGAATTAAATAACCTTAATATGATAATAGATTATTAATAGTATTTTAATACAACAATGTGAGAAAATAATGATGAATTTATTGTAATTTATGTAATCAAAAATCAATGCTCAAAAAAAGCTAACTTATTTTGCGTTCCACTTTATAAAACAATTATTATTTCGCTTCATTTTTCCTCAGAGCTTTATCATTGTATAACTTATATTGGATCAAACAGATTTTTTTTTTATGTCACATTATGTTTTCAGACAGAATGTTTATACTGCTTTAAATTTAGTCGTTTTATGAACTATCTAGTTTATCTTTCATAATTAATGTTACTATTATTGCTATTATTTGTTATTCCTTTATAAGTTTATAAATAATAATAGATATAACTTTTATATATATATATATTTTATACTTTATATATATATATATAAGTAAGTAAAATAATACGAATACTTACCGTAGATTATATGACTTGTATAATATTAATTATTGAATATAAAAAAAAATGAGTAAAAATAGGTACTTAAATAAATTATGGTAATAATAGGTGCTATTAGGATGTACAAATCAAAATACACATAATAGCGAACTATGATTACAATCAATAATATAACATGGTCGTATTTTTTCTAAAAGTAAAATTACAAATAAGATATTTTTTTATTGTAATTCAAATAGAGATGTACATTCAAAAAAATTATTTTAATCGTGGTTATAGTTAAAATATATCTGAAAAAAATATTTAAATAAAATATTGATTACTTTTTAAATGTATTGTAATAAGTTGAGTATTTAAATGTATTAAAATAAAGGTACATAATAATGTATAAGTATTATTTATTACTTCAGAATATTGCTCTTTATTATGTACTAAATTTTACTAACTTTAAAATTACGTTATATAGGTAAAACTGTGTATAAATATGAGTATACGTAAATTTTCCTATTTAGAGTTAAATGAGGAATTTAAATATTTATATACAATAATTTAAAATACTGATAAATTATTTTAAGAACTTAATTTAAAAGTAATATTCTCAAACACTAATATTGAATTAGATAATTTAACCAGTGTAACCAAAAATAAAATTTTCGGTTTCTTTGATGTCCTAAACTATCCGGGAACATAAATAGGTAATCGTAAAATATATTTTTACCAAGATTTACTAACAAGCCATATACATTTAAAAAATTGGAAATCATTTTATTTTTATTTCTATAAAATAGGTCATTTAATATTAATAGATGTATGATACGTCTTGTATTAAGTGTATGGAAAAAAATAACAATACCACTATGTATTTTGTATACACATATAATTAAGTTATAATGCTAATAAAATATGGTTCGATAATATTTATTATTTGTTATTAACACGCCACGTCCCACTCCCACTTTTTCCATTCTCGAGGGCCGAGCAGCTCGTATATAAGACCACCGAGATCTCAACTCTAGCATAACACATCTTTTTGTACAAATCTATTCTTTGGTAAGTACCTATCTGTGAAACGCTTTTTCTTTTTTTCCATATTCGCCTTTACTAATACTTTTTTTTTATTTGCAGTTTTTTCTTAACTTCTCAAAAACCAAACAACAAATTAAAAATGGGCGCTGAAAAGGTATCCATGAACATCGTTGTCGTTGGACAAGTCCAATCTGCCAAAGCCGTCAAGACCGTCGCCAAAGCTGCCCCAGCCACCAGCCAATTGATGGTGAGTATATTATATATTTTGTAACAATATCAAATCATAATGATCATTTCATTATCGAGTACCTAGTTTCGTTTTTTTTTTTGCATTTTTTTTTATAGTTATTATGATATATTATTATGACTGATGTATTAAATTAGAAATATAATTTTTTATTTAATTTACTTATACACTATTAATTATGGCAATCATAGCAGCAATTTGAGAAACTAAATATATTATATGGCACATGGAAAACTAACAAGTACCTAGAATTCTATTATAAATATTTTTATAAATTTTAGCTAAAAATACTCACTAACCATGTAGACTTACATTACACTATAATAACTAAATAATTTCGATCAAATTTTTTTGATGTCATATTATGATAATATTTTAATCATCGACTTGTTATTTATTTTGTTTCAGAATTGTTAATCATGTAGTCAATTGATCTCAAACTCAAAAATGCCATAGCCCAAACAATATGCAAATGATAATGTATCTATAATTTTATATTATTATGAATGTATTGACACCGTTAAATAAACCATGACTTTTCCGATATTAAACTAGTTTGTTTATTTTTAATTTAAAGCCCAATTATACACGTATTAACATTTGATATTGTGAGTTTTAAAATACTCCTTCGTATAGTATGTATGGCCATAGTTTAAAATAATTGCATTCTTAGGACATAACTCAAAATATACACTGTTTTGAGAAAAACAATATATTTATTAATTTAAACTTATTACATCTATATGTAATTACTTAATTGAATACTTATGTACTTATTCTAAAAGTATAAAGAATTTAAATGTTCATGTATTCTACTTTTTGAAATCATTTATTATATTGTAATACGCTTTTAATTCCAAGTATGTCGACTTATGGTGGTGGTAACTAAATTGAAATGTATATGAAGTTGTACACAAATGTCTTAATAATTACAAAACTGTAACAACTTCATACATAACTATTTTAAATTTAAATTGTTGTAGTATTATGTATTCTGTAAAACGAAGAAAGAACGCTATAGAAATGTGATGATTATGAATTTTGACTTCTGGAAACTATAATTCAACAGATAAAATGACAATTCTTTAATACATTTACCTACACAAAATATATATAGCCACGTTGTTTTGAAAATTTAAAATTTAAAAACCCAAGATTGGTATTATGCTAATCAAATATAATACTTGGTGAAACGTTTTTAGTGAACAAAAAATATTATAATTACATGACAAATAAATATATCAGAATATAATAATATAATATATTATAAAAAAATATGCGTCTTATGACCCATCCCACGAACGTGCCGTGCTCTTAATGTATATGGCTAGGTTCTAAATATATTTGCACCATAAACACATAAACACAATTAATTTTCTTGAGAAGTATTCACAACAAACATATTTTTATACATGTAGTTAAAAAAATTTTAAACATATTTTTTGATCTCAACTCATCTGTAACAGATACCTACAGTTGTAGGTCCAACTAAGTAATAATTTATGGTGCTGATAATTTTGATAATAATAAATAACTATATTCCAGACTCCAGTGACAATTTTTTTTTAATTGTTGTATACAATTACTACTTATAATATTATTGAGTCACAATAAAGGCTATTTAATATTAATTTGGTTTATTATATAAAATTAAGTTTGTGTCATATTTTTGTATTAATTACATTTACAAAAAATATTATATTTTAAGCTAATAGTACTTTGCAATTAAAATGTTTTGATACATTGATAACCAAAAAAAATGGCGAAAAAAAGTGAATAACGCTCTGCTGTACAGTAGGTATCGAGTAGACCTCGGATTTAGAGTAAGTCATAATGGATGTGTAAAATTGAATGCAATGATAGATATCATATTATATGAAAAACAATTGTGAACGGAGATAATTTGTGAGCATAGGATATATTTTTACCTGTGGGTGGTGAAAAAGATGGTTTATGTTTTAATGACCTGAATACCCCTAAATTAAATCATGTACAAAAGATGTAAATTATTAAAACAATTGGTGTATGTTTCAAATTTCTACGACTAGTAATTTTTAACCATAACAAAAATCTGTTATTATTTGATAGTGAATTTTTGATTTATACATCATTCGTAAAATTTGAACTTTAAATGCTTAAATAATTGTGACCAACAATTTTTTGATTTTTTTTTTTTAACTACAATAAGAACAACTTATAAGAAATTTTGTATTAAGTTTTCAAGTTCTTTTGTTAATTTTTTTTATTCACATTTAAAAAAACAATACTTAGAAAAATCGAAAATATTTTGAAAATGCAACCGTTTATAGATAACTCTAATATAAACAATTAGTGGAAATTTCAAGTTTTTAAAGTGATTCGTTTTTGTTATAAATACTGTATAAAATATATTCGTCACATTATTAATTATATCCTTACTATTAAAAGTTGCAGCACACTTTTACTCATTAGCATTTTATATTTCTTTATAATCAGTAAGTAATCGTGAAAAACAAATATCACAGATCAAATGAACAATAAAATATTCACATAATAATTTTTTAAAAGAATTTGTATACCTATTTAGTTATCAATAAATGTGATAAAAAACTGTAAATTTAATTTTTTAAATTAGTTATTACCTATTAGTAAATTGTTTGTATTTACTTTTATCAGATATCAGCTATTAATTGATAATAAGTACAAAACTAAGTTAAGTAAGAATTCGATTTTTCTGAAAAACAGGTTTTGCGTAAAAATTTCTGTTTTTTCGTCACATTTTAGAGTTTTTTTTCTAACACTTTTAAAAGCTAAAAGAAATTTCTTACTTTTGACCTCTATAATGCATCAAGAATATTACATTTTCTGTCAAAACCATACCTGAAGCATTAAATTACGGCACTATTTCAATAATTTATCGTGTACACAGACATAAAAAACACCCATCATTGTAAAATAATTACATTCATCGGAGTGTTCAGAATCTATAAAATATATGTTTAAAGAAGAATTTGATTCTTCAATGAAACAATAAAATGTATACAAATGTATATGTACGTTTTATTATATTTTGAAACGTATAGGTATAGTGTTGTTATTCGTGTTAAAGTGTCCTCCAGAAAAAAAAATATTATAATATAATATGAAAATAATAGAAAGCAACATTTTTTTTAGAGCTTCATATAAATATTGCTTTGTTTGAGTATTTTTTATCGTTACATTAAATTTAATTTAAACGTAACATCATTTTTATGACTAGTAAAATTCAATCACTTTCTAGTCACAATAATAAGACTTCTCAATGCATTCGTGTAAGTGTAGCTCGTGTGTTTATTTACGTGTTTGTTTAGTATAATAAAATGATTTTGTTTTACTTAGTAAAAAACCCAACCTTCAGCTAACCCAAAAATAATACTTAGTAATATATTTTTGCTCCACAAAATCAGAACTGAATTAAAATAATATAATTTAAATGCCATTTAATATTATTAGGTTTGTTCGAAGCAAACATACAAAATATTATAAATGGCCATTACTAAAACAAAAAATACTATACCAAACAAAAATGTGTATACCTACTGTATATTTATTGTTACGAACGTTTTAAATTACATATAAAAATCGTCGGAACACTTAATTTTATTAACAGTCTGCAGTGGTGGGGTACGTTGCAATGGGTTTATGTTTTCAGTAAAACTCATATAATACAATTAAGTATATTATGGTTAATATTATTATACTTAAAAATGAATGGTTATTTCAGAAAAACAGCTTTATCGTCACCTAAAATATTGAAAAATCCAGCATAAGTGATGGATTTTGTTGGCAATTATAAGTTTTTATTTTCACTATTTTATCATGTATTATTTCTATTCATTCCACATCGTATTAACATATTCAAACATTTCAAAAACTCAGTATAAATGATCTTACTTGAAAAGTAAGAAACAGGACTATAATTCATACCTCATCGAAATAGTAATATCAATAATTTATTGTAAAATATTTTTTAATATCGTATTTATCATTATTGTTATTATTATTTGGAAAATATTCAATCATAATATGGATACCACGATTGAAAATTCAATTTCTTTTTCATATCATCGCCTTTATTTTTGCTAACAAATATCTTATTTATTGGTAGTACCTATATTTATTTTGTTTACTTGTTTACAGATTAATCATTATTTTTGTTAAATGAAATATAACTACGCATATTATAAGTCAAACATTACTAACGAAAAACAAAATTTATTAAATCTTGTTTTATAAATTACAAATTAATCAGTAGTTATAAACTGATTTTTTGAATTAATTGGTAATTTCATAGTTGAAGCCAAGGCCAAAATTAACTGAAATAAGGACTAACAACCAACTTAATATTACTTACAATGTAAACATTACAACATGCAATATTTCTGATGTAACTTGGTAAAAAAAAAAAAAAATGGATAGGTAATATGGATTTGGCCCATCCTTTAAGTTAATTTTGGTATCAAAATAGTTCTAAGGAACTTAGAAATTCAAAATAGTAACTACTATTACTAACAGTGCCGTATTTAGGATTTTGTCCAGGGGGGGAATATACGTTGGAAAACATAATTTCCTTGACGGTTGGGGGGTTCACTTACCAACATTTTAAACTTAATAATAAAAAAAAAGACCAGGGGGGATCTATCCCCCATATCCCCCCCATAAATACGCCACTGATTGCTAACAAATTAAGTTTGAATTCTTATAATTTCCATGTTTAATTTAGAAAATATGAGAAAGTACTAACTTGACATGCATTAAAATAACCATCCTAGAAATATATATTATAATCATTGGCGCAACAACAGATATATATTTTTTACTATCTTATGTACAGTAATTTTGTCATCGTCTTATATGTAAACGCGAGATGGCTAACTACAGTTTCTTTTAACACTGAATATACCGAAATAAAAAGATAGCAATTGATTTATTACATTTTTGGTTATTTTTTTAAGGTCATAGTGGCATTGTAAATTTATTTTCCGACAAAGAAAAACCATCCATTTTGAAGATTTTAAAACTACACCGTCACGTCGGAATTATCTATATTGTGAACGGTACTCAATTAATCAAAACTGTCTTCTAAACATCACACAGCTTCGGAACATCGACCGTGGATTTTTTTTTCATTTATTTAACAAGTTTTATTATTTTTTACAAAGTGGTATAATGTAGTATACACGCGTAACTATTATAATATCACTCGGCGAGTGTCGGTTGTAATTATTTATTTTGTCGTCACTATTTACCAAATCTGTTCTAAAATGTTCGTCTGTAGAGATATCAATCAAAACGCGTTTATTCTGTAGTTTGATGCGCGCACTGTCACCGCAAAATAATCCAGTCGGCTTACACAACTCAACGCATCTCTTGAGTGTAAATAATTACTGTGAATTATAATCCACATTTTGAGTAAGTTTCTGCCATATATAGTTTCTGCTGTTCGACTAGGTACCTACTATAAATTCATCGGGTTAAATGTGGATGGACTAATACGATTAAGCCGTCATCGGGCTTAATAATATTGAAATCAATATATCGGTAAGTGCATTCAGTTATTATGTTATCATTATCAATATTATGGCATTACCATATTTTAAAGTAAATAGTTTTCAAGTCTCAGCACTATAAGAATACTTACGCTACTATATATTATAATCAAAAAAATAAAATATCAACACGTTAAAGTGATCAGATTCGTAAAAAATACATCTTTTTATGAGAATATGATGACTAATGAAACGCAAGATGCCAAGCTGGCTGGTAAAAACCCGATTAAAATCTGATTAACGAAAATAACAAACAATAAATAAGTGGTACCTGGTAAAGAGAAGCAGTCAAGTTAATACTCTTATGTTTTCATATTATTTTAAATAGGTAGGTACATAAAAAAAAGCGGACATTAGATGCCGCGTGGATCGCTATTGTATATTATAGGAGGGTAAATTTGAATCCAATGATAATACTAATCATTGTAAACGAAAAACGATTCTGAACGAATATGATTTTTCAACCTAGGATATTATTTCGAATGGTTGGTAAAAAAGGCGGTTTATGTTTTAATGTCCTGAATACATCAGAATTGAAGTTATTTTATAATTATTATAAGGTGAATTTATGGAAAATCTCGTATTGAATTTTCAACTTTAAGCTATTTATACAACAATTTTTTATGAATTATACCTAAAAAATAACTTGCAAACATTCATGGTTTTGACGAATTTTTGTCAATATTTGAACTTCAAATACTAATAAAAAAAAAATTAGGCCTACGTATTCTTATAATTTTTTAATAACTATAAGAATAATAGCTTAAAAGGAACATTGTATTAAATTTTCAAATATATTGATTAGGCCAAAAAAATTTTCAGAAAAATTGAAAATTTTAGTTGTCTATTAATAGCTCAAAAAAAGTCAAAATATTTTAAAATTTAAATCACGTAAAGCGAATCTTAATGTCTGGTAAAATTTTCAAGTATTTACGACTTATACTTTTTGAATAATAACAAATATTTAAAATCGTAAGGGTAAATCGTTATCATTACGCTATTTCGTAAAAATTTAAAATTCAAACGCGCTTAAAATTTTTCCTATAATGATGCTACGAGTTTTCTCTATAGCTACTTAAAGGAAAAATTATGGAAAACGTAGTATTGTATATTTAATCCTTAGTTATAAACACAAAAAATTTAATGATTTTTCAACTTCAAAATTACTTGCAAATTTTCGCGTTTTCGTCAGATTTAGTAAAAATTTGAACTATAAACGCTTATAAAAAAAAAATTGTGATTAACAATTTTTAATTTTTTTAGCTACAATAAGAAAAACTCATAAAAAACCTTGTATTAAAATTTCAAAGATTTTTGGTCATCCAAAATTATTTTATCAACACTTAAAAAAAAAAAAATTTCATAAAAATCGAAAATTTAGTCTACAAATAACTCAATAAAAAGTCAAAAATTTAACTATATATAGATAACACTAACATAAATATTTCGTGAAAATTTCAAGTATTTATAGTGATTATTTTTTGAATTACATAGATATAAAAAATCGATTTTGTCAAAAACTGGGTTTGCTTAAAAATTCCCGTTTTTCTGTTACTTTTTTAGGGTTTTTCCTGACGCTTTTGAAAACTATTGGAAATTTTTTACTTTTGACCCCAAAAATTACCAACTAAATTCACTTTCCTATCAGAAACAGGGCCCATTTTTAAAATCGAACTCTTACTGCTTTAAAATGTCAGAATCTACTAAATATTCAAATATATTTATATGTATAATATTTGACTTCATAAATTAATAACCTACTGTTTACCAACAATATTACTTAAATTTAGTAAAAACACAAAGAACCCCGATTTTAAATTTTTTATGTAGCTACTATAAAATAAAATAATAAATTAATATCTTCATAATGAATTCAATAAATTAATTACTCTCTCTTTAACATGGATTGGATACATAGAAAATTAAAAAAAAAAAAAAAACTAATAATTATTTTAAAAACATTGTTATTACATTTTCAAATTTATTCAATTACTATAACTCGTATTTTATAATTCTTGATAATATAATAAACCTGATATTGTGTGAATTATTTTTTTATTTGCATTATCCAATAAAAGATTTCCAATAATTCTTTTAAAAATTAAATTTTGATTGATTATTTTTCATTGGCATGCATTAAAAAAAATATTAAGACAAGTATTCTATTATAATAAAAGATTTATTTTTAAGATACAATATGTTCATTTGGTGTATTACTAATTTGAAAAAAATACTCAATGTAAGAATAGCAGTTATGACTATGAGACAATGTAAATGGTAGTGAAATTTAATGAAATAAAATATTTAATATATAATATATAATTACAGTTTATTAGTGGTACCTATAAGAATGAAATATATTAATTTTTGAGTACTTACGGCCTTTATAATGGGTATCAACATAAATTGATGAGTTGCTATTATTTTTAGTCGAAATTTATTAACTATAATATTATAGTTTCCTAAACAAATCTCGACTAATTTCTGCAGGTCCCTTCTATTACTATTGAAGTTATAAAATATTCAGAACGAAAATTGTATTCAATCTTATACTACTTACCTATGTTGTATTGGAATGAATAATATTAAACTCAATAAGTATCTAAATAGATTATTATTAGAAAACTCAATAATATTTATAGAAATTTTAGAATTTTTATAACATAAATTATAATATATAAACTTGATGATTCTGGGTAGGATTTTGATCGGCAATCACGACACAGATAATAATTTTTTTTATTCCCATCCTGATTCATTGGAACCTAAACTCGTTCATACCTTTTATTCTTTTAAAACCACCATGGAATAATGGCCTAAAAATGTCTTTAAATATAAAACAATTTAATTTATCAAGGTGGAACGGTCACCGGATTCCTTTTGAGTATACACAATTGTTTTCTTTGTATTAGGAACTTATATTCTAAATTTATGTCGGTAAAAATAAGAAAAACAAACATTTTCAACCAAGAGTGATAATGGTATATTAATAATCAAGTACACACAAAACTATAGAGTATTGTGTAAATTTACGAATGATATAAAAACAGTTATTAAAATAGCATAAATTATTAGTTGTATAAATATTCTTTTCGATAAAGTGTCTACATAAATAAAGGTATTATTTAACGAAATTTCCATGAAGATTTGAAATACTTTTTTTCTTTTCATATTCACAGTCACGAATGAATTATTGCTTTTTGTCCTTTTTATTCATCAATAAAATAACAAATAGGCACTGTATAATATTTTTTAATTTAAAAAAGTCATTCAAAAGCTCATTTTCATAATATTTTTTTGAAAGAAAAATACAAAAATAAAATTTTAAAATAAATACATAATCATATTGTAGCCTTTGAGGGCTGTAATGTATAATAATAGATATAATATAACGCGCCGATCATAATATCGTCATGTACAATGTACATATTATTATTATATTCTTTTGAAATAAATCAATTACGATATTATAAACGTACGTTTACTATACCAAAAAAATAAATCGAAAGAAAAGAGTTTGTACTGTTAGTAGTTTATTTTTTTATATCGGTATATGTAAAAAAAAAAATCATCAGCGATACCATAATATAATACAACTGCTGTGGATCTGCAGGTGGAGGGCTCAACAATGTTCAGCTCCTTCTCTCGGTTTGTTATATTATAATGTATAAACCATGTATATATTTATTATATTTATATATATATAAATATATAATATACATTTATATTATAATTTTGTATAAGCATAAGTACACGTTTTCATCGTATACATTATGTATTTCTATTGGAATCCAATCTCAGTCTCAAGACCAATAATACATTAAATTAGTATAATAGTATCTGTGTACGAGATTGAATTTTAATTCTCCTTTTTTTTTAAATTCATATTACATCGCCATTCGTTTACTACACATTTAACCAAGTGATAAACTCAATATTTAATATGCCTTCCTATTTTATTTTTGATTTTTTATTCATAATACTGTTGTAAGTCCCCGATGCTGGTTAAAATACCATTTGAACCTTTGAAATGAAATCTTCGTTGAAATAATGGTTCGAACGTGCAGTATCGCATAGTATTATGCATTAATATAATTTCCGGAAATTTTTTCCCTCTCATCCGAAACGCGCGGAAAACAATCAAACCGTATCCAAAAATAAATGAACGCGTTAAAAGGAAAATAATTGTATTTGTTTTAGGGGTTTGAACGTGAATGGCAATATTTCGTAAAAACTATATTCTCCAAGCGACGCGACGAGTATTATAAAACGCATAAACATAATTTCCACTATCTTGGACGCGAGAAAACCACGCAAGTATTACATAAAAATTATTATTTTATAATATTGTTTGATAAATAATTATCGCGAAGATTTCATGGAAGTGCAAATGATCTTGAATTAGAACTTCGAATAATAATAATATAATATCAAACGTATTATTTGAATTATGAAACTTAGTTTCAAGTAGCTCAAATTATAGATTCTAAGTTGAATGACACCGACCATTATTATGTAGGTACTATATTTTATATGTGGTGGTCGTGTATTTTTATTGATTCGTTCTTCGTAAACACTAAACTTATATCGTTGTAATTTTTATTTTTTTCATTATTATTAAAATCGATTTTGAATCCGTTGAGTAGAAAATTAAAACACCAAACAAAATGATTCTTAAATAACCGATGATATTTTTTTCTTATTATTATCAATAATATTTGATGGCGATAACCTCCACTCCCTTTCGGTTATAATGACTGGTTTACATGGTCTGTAAATGTAAACAGTATATATTTCGTACAATAGAAAAACGATTTAACAAACAAAAATTACAAAAATTAGTTGGACGATGCATAAAATAGTTTAGTAACCCACAGGTGCCCACTATAATATATATAATTATTACAAACATATTACGTGCACACACCATTATACACATACGCGACTACATCGTATTGGTAATTAAAATATATAACATTATATTATAACCACCTTACGCATCGTATGTATACATACTATACACATATAATATTATAAATACGCGGTGTCCTGTATTAAATTTACAACTCAAAAGGGCACGTTGATACAAAAAGGATGTATTAACATAGTAATAAGAGATCAAAGTGGATGGCAAAACACATCAATATAATATAAGATAATAATATATTATGTATAATGACGGCAGAATATATGCACGACCAGTCAATTTTGTGGCGTCGATCATAATATGCGTCGACCCGTAAGTATTAAATATTAATTATTATTATACTCCTTGATGTTGTGTATGTCTGTGTCGTGCAATATATCATGAAGTGTGCATATTCCCTTGCTAGAGGGAAGCAGTACATTATCATCCAACATTTCGAGAAAAAAAGTAAAATTAATAAATAAAAATAATTTGGTTTACATGCAATACTATATTACTATAGTCAAATGAGCCAAATAAAGTAATCTGTAAACAGGTTCTCAATGACGTAAACATATAGTATGATGTTTATTGGTAAAATTCAGGAAACTGTAAATATTGTTATATACTGAAAGCTCTTCGTGTTATCCTAAATAAGAACTCAGTTGATTGTTTCTTTAATTAATTCTGTGTTTATCACACTTAAAGAATACAGATCAAAGAAAATTGAAATGCCATATGAAATAGTAAAGTGGAAATCGTAAAAATTGCGATTTATCACTACAGCAGTTTCGAGAAAAAAAAACTTGAAAAGTAAAACCGTAGTTTATTGAAGAAACCATTCAAAATGTTTATAGTTTATTTCAGCAAAAAATAATTTAGATCAATACATTTAAATATTTAACATTTGGTAACTCAATAATACAATTTAAAAAAAAAAAAAAAAATATTAGTATTCGTTGATTATTTTATAATATTTCGAAAATGGATAAAACATGTCTTCTGCTAATCACATAATAATATATTCTCCTCCAATCTACATTCTTATAATTTACCGATCTCTTCGATTTGATAACAATATCCACATCTCTTCCCTTAAGCATGACTTGTGCAAAACTTTAATAACTAGGTATAATATAGACCTTTTATATTTTTAATATTTTAATTTTATACGGCAATTTTTATGATATGGGTACACAAAATATGTATGAGTAGGCCAATTTCAGTTTATATCACATGTAGTCCCATGTAGGAACATTAAAAAGGACCTTTTAATATTAAACAATAATAATATGTACCTAGTTGATTATTAACAAATTCATTTTATCATACAAATTTTAAACGTTACTATCTAAATGATACATAAAAACTTTAAAATCTTGTACACATTTCAACAAAATATAAATAAAATTGAATTACACTTAAAAAAATATAATAATCAAACATAATTTCGATTTTGTACCTATTTTTGTTAAAACGTGAACAGTTATAAATTATGTTTTACATAATTAATTAACATGCTTGATCGTTTTAAAATAGAATTCCAAGTCTGCTTAATATTTTTTCTCGACTAATTATCATGCTTTCTGTAAATATTTCATAAAAAGTATGTTAAATATATTGTACTTAGTAATGTAAGATTTTCCTATACAAATAAATATTGCTTATATTGATATATTTTTTATAATTTTATCTCTAAAACAAGAAATAAATGATTTAAATTGATCAGCAATCTTAATACTGTTCTAATTTATATTAGAGTCATTTATTTGTCATTTAAATTAACATAAAATTTATATTTAATGTTTTAAAAAAAATAATTTTCGTACCATATTATAATATGTAAGATCCATATTGAATGAGTTTATTTTATTAAAATACGGATATTATGTAATTTTTTCTAAAATATTATTCTCTTTCGATTACATATTAAGTGTTGTAGCGATAAAACTATGATAGACGCAGTAATTGTAACTGTTGATCTGCATTAACAAAGCATTAAGTATTTTAGCACTTAAAAACACCTTTGTCATAGGAGTATAATATGTAAAATATTCAAAGTCTGTAATTGAATATATTTTGAATTTGATATTTGTTTTCAATTACCTATAAACTCATTCACACAATGACCATGGTGAAAAATAGTCATAAAAAAAAAAAAAAACATATTTTCCTATTCAATGAATTAAAGTCCAAAGTCCTGAAGTATGGCACAAAGAAAATTTATATTTCAACGGTGTTTAAAGTTTTACAATATATAAAGATGAAAACTATAATTATTTTTATAATAATCCATAGATTGTTATAATATAAATAATAATCCTTTCCTACGATAATTCAACTAAAAATATTACATTTATGTTTGCAACAAATGAAATAAATTATAAAAAAAAATATATATATGTATATATAATATACGATAAACTGTCACACTTGAACACATTTCAATATATCATATTAACTTAAATTAATATAATTATAATTATCACAGTTTTATGTTTTTTATACTCAGAAAACAAATTTCAAAAGCTATAATTTATCCGAAAGAATCATAAAATTCAGTGAAACTACGTAAAAACATTGTAGTACAGGGATAAAACAGTAGGTATAGAAAAAAATATCAACTTTCTGTTTATACGAAACCACAATTATGACGTTGACCGTTTTTAGTATACGCAACTACATGAATATATGAACACAATATAATACTTTATTACAAAGACAGAGTAAGATATCATACAAAATTTTGTTTTTCTTTGTAAAGAATAATATAAAAAACTTTGCTCAATAATAGTAATATGGTACTAAGTAAATATTACATATAGATACATTATTGTTTCATGCATCTTGAAAAAAAAATATTTTACAAACATCATAATATTACGTTAGTATATATATTTTCATCTTAATAAAACTAAAATTAAAAATATTAATAATGCATAACATAAGTTACATTTAATTCATTATTATACCATTTATTGGTGTTATGACAATAACGTTCAACTTTTAATATAAACTTTTTTAGAAATTAGCATAACACATCTGAGTTCATGTATTAAAACATTTAAAATACAATAAAATATATTATAGGTATAAATTGCACATGGGAGAGAAATAAGTAGCTGTTTAATCGACAGATTATTTATTAAACTAATTAACTAATATAATGTATATTTACATAGTCAATGATACCTTAAAGGAACAAAAGTTAATCGATAAGCGTGAAACGATATATCTTAAATGAAATTGAGAAGGCCTATAAATTTAATTGAAGATTGGTCATTAACTTAGATAGTACAAATAGGTAAGATGATAGAAAGTTATAGGATATAACTGATAATCTAATGGGTGTAAATAATACTACACTATACTTATTCTATTTCTAAGTTTTAAAGTGTGCATAATGTGCATATGGTTTAATTGTCAAATATTTAAAATATACAAATTTTTAATTTTAACTATACAATAATATAATTATTTATTTACGTACTTACACTAAGTCAGTAAGCCAATGCAAAATTCGTAATAATATGCTTTCATTATGTTGAGGAATTCATATTTTGAATGAGAAAATGATTTATGATTACTAAATATAGGTAGGTACTTTATTATGAAATCGCGTATGATACTACGTATAATATATAATGTTTATTGAAACCTCGCTAGAAATAGGTTATCTTTTTTAATAAATATTATCTAAAGAAATATTATAAATTACGAACAATTTTTATATTGATAAGTAAGTCAAAAAGATAAAAAAAAAAATGGTACTAAACAATTTATAAATAATATATGTTGTATAAAATATTATTTATAATAAATCCGTATTACCAATTTGATTAAGTAAATCATCAAATATTCAATTAAAAAATGTTTAAAACTGAAAATAATGGTTAATATTTCCAAAAACTTTAAATATTTTTTTTTATTTTTTAACTAAAACTATAATATAATAACTTAAATTAAAAACACACGTTTCCGAACTTTTCAACTTAATTCATATATACGATATTCTATAAAATGTATACAAGCGAATTACCTATTATTTATAATAATATTTACGTCAATGCATATTTTTTGATGTTCGTTAATAAAATATTATCCATATGATATTAGTTGTATGATAATAATAATAATATGCAATTTTTAAGAAAACAAATATATAATGTATTTATTATATATAAAAATAAATCTCAGTAAAGTTACATGCTATATTATGATCGGTTGTTGGATATGAATAATATGCGTTAGTGCGTCACATGTACGATATTTCATTAATTATAATTTTTTTTTTTTCATCAGAGCAAACAATTGCAAAAGCGTTGTGATATCAGCAATTATTTAAACTGTGTACACTGATATTTTTATATAATATATAAAACGATGTTTTTTCCTAATAATATATGCAAAATAATGTTTCGGAACTGCAAACTTGGAATATTTTTATAAAAAAACATATATTACCATGTATATTATTATGTGTATAATACTGTATGATAAAATATATTATACAGATTTCACCTAAATATTTATGTGTATATTGTAACGAACGTACGTGAAAAATTAAATTAGCATAAACATTCATTCAGCACGTTCGTTGTAAAAAAACCATATTCAAACAATGGCATGTCAACAATAATAATCAGACGTGGGATGTCGTAAAAATATAATAATTATCATAATAATGATATCGCACGATTTCGCCAAAACGCGTTCATCCCCAGTTACATTATAAACCTGCAGTATTATTATAACTATTTTATTTAACGCGTAGTTGGGCATACATTTTTAAATTTAAATTTACGACACTTTAAAAACCATAAACATAAAAAAATTCTCTAAAAATACGATAATTGAAAAAAAATTGATTTATCTACTCATCGAGATATGAAATAAATTCCTATCAAAACAAAGATCATATAACCAAGAAAAATACGAAGTGAAATGTATTCCTAGCTTTTTTATTATTAGGAAATAGGTACCTAAGTACTGTATAAATATAAATTATTCATAAATGTCAATACAATTTTTACTTTTAGTTTATTAAGTATACCCAGTAAAATTAAAAATGAATTTTATATAATTGATCAAACCATAATCAAACAAAAATGTACAATAATTGGATTTTTAATGAGTAAAGCATGAATACATTTTACTAATTGAGGTTTTATTATTTCCAAAAATTAGTGTTTATAATAAACACCATATTTTTTGATTTTAATTTGATTTTTGTTTGATGAATTTAACAATGTTTATTGAATTTAGCTGATTTTAAAATTATAGATTTCGTAATCTTTGTAAGATTTAATATTCATGGTTAATCATAGTTTCTTTGCCAGATATTGTGTATATTAACTCCACTTTTAGATATGTCGATAACGGAAAAACAGGTAGAATACTACACCACCATGGTTGTCGTACGACTTTCATAAAGCATAATATGTGTATAACATTATAATATACGTTGTTTATTACATTATTAAAAGCCAACGATAATCAACCGACTAACGTGGATTATATCGAATCAATCAATTAAAAACAATCTCATGAGCTGTACAGAATACTAATAATATTACTTTCGTCTTCAACCAATGATCAACGATGGAGAAAGTACTAGGAGGAGAACACAAAATACACTTTATCCACAGCTTCTTAAAATCCATCAGTATTGATACTAAAATTTAATATGATAATACTGTATTTAGTTAATTTATAATACTGTATACTAATTAAATAATAATAAAAAAAAAAATTTAACTCCATAAAACTGTAAATGTTACCTAACTCATAGATATGTAATTATCATTAATTAATCCATTACTAAAAATATTATCCATTAAGAATGTATATACAATTGCAGGATAATGTCCCAGCTTTTGAAGACTTTATCTTTAAAAAAATATATATATACTACTATCGTTGATAAGACTTATATCTTAGTTTATTATTTATACGTAATAGATAGAAAATATAATAATTTTTACCAAGCATCCACTCGAAAACTCGATCGCGAGGGTTGCTTACAAACTGTAAGTGTATTACAATGGTGTGTTATATTCCATAGATGTCTATAGATGATGACTTAGTAATATTGATAATATGTTGATGAATAAATAAGGAATAGAGTATATTATAATTTTTTGTTTGTAATTCAATGTGTGTGTGTAGGTGTATTAAAGGGATACATTTCCATTAAGACTCATTTAGATTTCTACTTGTCTTTATTGTACATGTATGCAATTATTATAATATAATTTAATATAGCTATACGTGACACGTTCGATATAATATATTATTATGCGAATCGTATGTTAAGTGACGTATAATCAGACTTTATATATACTTATTTGTGCATGTGTAGTGTATGCAGCATCACACTAGAATGCAATGTACTCTAAAATAGTGTTGTGAATTGTGATAATATTTCTTGTGAGTCAAAAAATAATAATAGGAGACATTAGAACGAGAAAAAACTGTATTTAATAAAATATACCATTGAACGGTTCTGGCAAGAAAAAATAAATCGTCGGACACAATAAATGCACAAATACACAATAATACAACTATCATCGGGCCGGTATACCGCTGTTCAAACGGACGTGAGTGAATTTATTATGGTTCTATGTAACCGAATTTAGTGTTTTTTTTCGGATGAATTATTACGCCAATTGCCAATATTATATATTACACCGCAGAGGTCGACTATGGACGAGGTTTTCCCCCTTACAAACGACCATATGTACACCGACGAGCATTTATATATTAAATAAAATTAAATATGAGCATACAAAATTAATTTTGAAAAACAAACGGAGCGGACGATACGACAATAATTCGGTATTTTTTCAATACAGGCTGAGTGGTCTCATACTATCATCATACTCGCATAGGTGGATGGGTATACCTACTCGTTATAAAATCAAACAAACAAAACGAAAAAAAACCATGAAAACAGGATTCGACGTTTGCACGCATGGATGAACGATAAAAGCGCAATGCACACACTTTCGTTCGAAACGCGTACAATGTTATCAAATGAATGATGCAGTTTTCGTACAATATATTATTTCAAATTCCCACACCACAACGTGATGACAACAAGGAAATGCATCGGAAGTGACATGACGACGATTGTATGTAGCAGCAGGGTTCAATACACGTCATTAATCATCAATCAACCGAATTTTGGTATTATTATACTCTCCGAATAAAAAATTAAACAATTTTAATGTTATGTTATGATGGTATCGATTAATATTTTTTTTTTTTGAGTTGGTGACCTTGAATAATCGACTAATTAAATTTATATGATTTGGAGTCTCCAGGATGAGAATCACAAATCTTACAAACAATCTAATATTAAAATAATGATACATCGCGTTACTATAATACACGTTCTCCTAAAAAAAGATAATTTTATACTGTTATGTATCAAAATGTTTTGATCGTCTAAATTATTTGGTATATGATATTTTATATTACTAACGATTTTAGATATTATATTAATATAGATACATTTTAGATTTTGAACGAAGTGAAGAATGTATTGATTTTACAATGATGTGTTTTTTTTTTTTTTTTTTTTGTGTCTGTGTACAGCATAACTAGTCGAAATAATGCTCCAATTTCAAACTATGGGGTCGGTTTCCGATGTAAAAGTGAATATCCTTGGTGCATTATAGAGGTAAAAAGTTAACATTTTCCAACAGTNTTCAAAAAAATTGAGAAAAACAAAAAAAAAATGACGGAAAAACGGGAATTTTTACGCAAAACCAGTTTTTGACCAAATCGAATTTTTTTTATGGTTGTTATTCAAAAACTGATCACTGAAAATACTTGAAATTTTCATCAAATTTTTATGTCAATGTTGTCTATATACAGTTAAATTTTCAAAATTTTTTGACTTTTTTGAGTTATTTATAGTCCACTGAAATTTTAGATTTGTATGAGAAACTTTTTTTGAAGAGTTGATAAAAAAATTTTGGATGATCAAAAAGTTTTTAAAATTTAATACAAGGTTCCTTATGAGTTGTTCTTATTGTAGCTAAAAAAAATTTAAAATTGTTGGTCACAATTTTTTTTTATAAGCGTTTATAGTTCAATTTTTTACGAAATCTGTCGAAAACGCAAAAATTTGCAAGTAATTTTGAAGTTGAAAAATCATTTAATTTTTT